>BMAO01012337.1:0-29576 GCA_019973975.1 Trichonephila clavata
AAACAACTGCTGAGCATTGCTTTGCTCGAAACGTATCCGGGAACTGGTCTGGATATTGACGCTCCGGATGATGAACGTTCGATAAACGACGTCTACTGAATAGATATATGCTTAGGCTTATGGCCACAAGTAAATAATATGTTATGAAACAAATCACAAGATATTTAGATAATTTCTACCATAAAATGGCTATTAAATACGGAATGCCGATTGAGGCTTTCAATCAATTTATAGCATTCGTCAATAGAAATTGGAAAATTAGATTTGTATGTTGAAAATTTAAAAAAGTATAAAAACCGTAAAGTTTCGATAGATAATATTCAAAAGGATTTCGTTATTACTTATGTTTATAAAGGCTCTGCTAATTATGCCATAGTCTCTAAATATTTTTATTGTAACATATTAAGTGATCACATTTTAAATAATTATGCATTTCAAAAGTCAATTAGTAGCAATAGAGAAGATGAAAATCGTCTTTTGGCTTTGAACAAAAGACTGAATATTCATGACAAAAATATTAGATATCCATACATTTTTTTATACACCAAATCCTCACAAAAGTCCTAAAAAATTCCGTAATATTTCTAAAAGGGTACAATGCATATATAAAGATTTCCGAGGAGATTGTACAATCCCTTCTTCAAAATACCATTGATAACTTTCAACACACAGCAATAATTAAAAATAGCTTAGAGATTGCCAGAGTCACGAATGATGCGATAATTTTTTATGCAGAGCTTTCCCTTCGAGGACCTTTTTAATACTACCGATATTGATGTGATATGATTAGGGCCCTATATTTAATTTATGATAAATATGGATTACATAATTCAATGAAAAAGGAAAAATTTAATATCCTTGTTAATTTTGTATTACAAGAAACTTTCATTGCATTTGATCAGAATCTTTATAAAACAGATCAGAGGACTGCCTCAAGGGAGTCCTGCTAGTAAATGTTTAGGTAACTTGAACTTAAATTTTTTTTAATTGACTATATTATTAATGAATCTTACTTGGTTTATAGTTATATAGATGATATAATAGTTTTTGTTAAAAATCGTGAATTCAAACCACGTGTTATGATTTACCTTGACTATCTCAACCTCCTTAAAAGTAACTTTAACTCTAAAATGGTTGAATCATTGGATTTAGACTTGAATCTTATTAGCAATGATGCAGTCTGTAGGATTTTGACAAAAATATTCTTTTGTATTCTTAATTAAAATGCCTGCATGGAACAGTAATTTACATCTATCAATTTACAGAAATATTATTTTGAATTTTTACTTAGAAAAAAAATGACAACTTAACTACCTAAAAAATAGATAAATTCAATAATATCAATAAATTATTACAATGCTGCTTAAATCATGTGACTATCATTTGACCTTCTTAATAATTTATAATCATCACAAATACATTAATCGTCTTGCTAGGTCTGATTCCAAAACCACCACACAACACTAAGATCTCAAAATCAGCATGTTAGTTAGTGGTCTTGCTGTCTGTGCTGTCTGTCTCAATGCTTACATTTCTTTCCCACACATCTTGAATATTTTGCAGATATAAAAATTTCTATATATTTGACACTCAACCAATTTTAGTCTACCGAATTTCTACATTTTTGACAACCAATCAAATTATTGCCTACCAAATGTTACTGTCCTTTCTCTTGGCATCTACCGATTAATGCTGTTTTAAATTTGGGGTTATGAATAATTTGGACTCTTAACAAAATGAACAGTAGCTTTCCATTGGTCTCAAGACTCTTGGAACAATTGGAAAAAAGTTCTGTGTGTAGAACTTTTGTAAACTCTTTTATGAAGAAACCTTTTATTAGATAATTATTTTAGTAATTTTCTTCCTAAACATTTTAGGAGAATTTGTTTTTGAATAGTGGTTGGTCGTTTTCTCATCCTTTCCGAGAGTTGTTTATACTTTGAATTTATATTCATTTTATTTCAGTTTACCTACCGAGTTGCAAAGAGGGATACTTGGCTCCTCAAAACTGGTTTAAACCACCTTATTCGGTCCTATGTCCGAAATTGCTTTTTGACTCGCGAGTTTTTGTGTGTGTGTGTTTCCTTTTTGTATTTTTTTATAGATTAGATCTTCATTTTTTTCTTTCATATTTTTGTTATTTTCTTTATTTCTACTTTTTATTTTTGATATATTCTATAAATTTATCTCATATACATACACTCGTGGACAAAAAAAAAATTAGGGCAGCAAACATAATTGCGGGATCGTAACGAAATTTGGCATGAAGGTACATGTCGAAATGATTAGAAATGCAGTATGATTGCGCATTACTTATAGCCGGTAGAGGGCATTTAACGTCGCTCTCCGTAAAGTATAAAACAGGTAACCAAAGCTTGTTTGAGTGTGCTGAATCATTCCAAAGGAAGGTCTGAGGTAGACTTGCTATTACGCCGTTTTCAAAGTCAATATGAACAGCGGTCGCAGTGTTTGAATGGGGGAGAATCATCGGCATGATGAAAGCGGGGTGGTCCACTATGCGAGAAGCTTGGTAATTAGGCCACTCTGATTGTGTTATGAGGAGGTGTTAGGACCAGTTGATCCGATATTTGCAAGAAGTCATTTACACGAAGACCAGGTTCATGACGCCCACGACAGACTAGTCGTCAAGAACACCACATCGTAAAAACGCACGCGTAAAGCCAACTGCTTCATAGGTCGCCCTCCAGGCACAGGTGCACCTTCACCAGAGGCCTCTGTGTCTTCTCGAACCATACGAAGGCACCTGGCTGAAGGACATTTTGGATCGCGGTGCCTATTAGGTGTGCTGCTCTTGACACCCATCCATCGACGTCTCCGTTTGGAGTTGTGCTGCTCACGAGAAAACTGGACTGCATCTGAATGGAACCAGGTCTTATTTAGCAACGAGTCCAGATTCAGTCTCAGAAGTGATGACAATCGTGTCCGTGTGTGGAGATCCCGGTGTAAACGCTTCAACCATGCCTTTGTTTTATAGCGACACACCGCTTCCATAGCTGGTGTGACGGTGTGTGGTGCCATTGGGTACAATACGCGGTTACCCCTATTATTGATCTGTTGCACCGTGACAGCCTGCAACCCAAGTGTTGCCACTCATCCAAAGGCTCCCAAGAGCCATTTTTCAACAAGACAATGATTGGTCTCGCACGGCAAGGGTGTCGCAAGACTGTCTCCGCACTGTTACTAATTTTTATTTGCCTGCCCGATTCTCTGATTTGTCTCCAATCACGCATATCTGGTATCATTTTGGATGAGGAGTTGGGTATTTCAAGAGTTTGAACGAACCAGTTTCAAGGTTATAGCAAATATGAAACTAAATGTCTCAAGACATCATACAGAACTTGTATGCATAAATGCCAGATCGTACTGCATCGTACATTCAACAGGGTATTAAATCCACCGTTCATTTGCCTTTTTCTTTGAAATAAATTATCCTTTTTCTTTGGTTTTCTAATCATTTACTTACATAAAAGTAGTCATTACGTATGTAAAACTTCATTTCATTTTAACAACTCATCTTTGGTGCGCTAATTTTTTGTACATGATTATATATATATATATATATATATATAATATAATATATATATATATATATATATTTATATATAAGGTTTATGAAATAATTTTATACCATATACCAATACTATTGGTGACGAATTGTTTCTAAAATAATGTTAATAAGCAAGTTCAGTACACGAAACTTGTTGTTGAATATTTTAAAAATGAATGTTATAGCGAATAGAAAGATCAACTCGATTAACTATTGGACTAACTAGGCAGATAAGCTTCACTTTCCCTAGCTATTTGTTAAAATAAATGAAACAAAAGTTACACAATAAGTAGATATTTCTTGTAATTCCTTTTTGAATAATATTATTGGCATTACTAAAAGCGTATACCAGACACACATCTTAATTAGGAACAGGAATATTCCTTATTAAATGCATTTATCGAATTTTATTTTCACAAAATTCACTAATTTATTCATTTTGGTTACAAATGAGTAAATTTATCTCTAATAAATACGTTACATATTTATAAACATAATATGTAAGCTAATAACATTCTCTTCTATTATTTCAAAAAACGTTTGAGTTGTAAGTTAGTATAAAAATCCAGTTGACTATTAACCATTTATTCTCTCTCTCTCTCTTCTAACAGTATTAATTTTTGTAAAAAAGTGCATGCTATTTGTTTTACGTATAATATCTCCTGATATCTGTAATCATTATTATACAATCAAAATCATTATTAATGAAACGCCGAGTTCTTTTCCTTTATAAGTAATAAGTAAAGTTATGATAAATATTAATGAATTATGTAATATATTTGTTTTTCCTAAAATATATAAATGTCCCACTTTATTTTATTCTAAGCCCGATTTCATTGCTGAGAGTATGTGTAAAACAACAATGATTCATTCCATCCCATAGAGCCTTATCCCACTAAAACGAGCGAAGGTAACAAATCTTAATTTCCAAGCTGGACTTAGTGAAACATTCCGAAGTAGCATTAATCATAGTTAAAAATACCTCCAAGACATGTTAAACATGTAACATAACTTAGATGAATTCAGTAAACAAGGCTATAGGACTCCTTATAATAATTCCGAATTTCAGATTTGCAAAGAGAGAGTTGTAAAGCTGAAAATAAGCTTGATACTGAGAAATTAATTGAAAAATTAGTAATGGGTAAATTAAGCATAGGCTTGATTAAATTATTCTAAATAATACAGTGGCATAAACTGAAAAAATTAAATGGTAATAAAATTTTAAAAAAAAACTATGTAAGCAAATAAATTTAATCCATAATTAGGCTTAAGATTAGAGAAAATGATAAATATACCTAATTTTCTCCTAACTACATTTTGAGTACAGACGCAAAACTGTAAACACAAATCATGTTGCCCAAATTAAAATTTGATTGTTGATATTTTTTTTAAAAAAAATGATTCATTCCAAACAAATTTCTCAAACATTCATGAAAAAAATATATCGATAAACAACTATACTGACAGTGAAAATAATTATAAGATTATCTTAAAAACTATAAAAAAGAATACCATTTCATATATATATATATATATATATGTGTGTGTGTGTGTGGCTGGCCACAAAACATGTTCAACCCCACTTTTATATAAACTATTTTATATTTAAGATGTCCTAAGTCAGCAATGTTTATAATACTGTAGCATCTATTCTTTTATATTTAACTATATTTTTTTTATTTCAATTTTTCATATTTCCATTTAAAATATATTGTCTGGTTATATTACAATTTGAATTCTTATCAGTTTGATCATGTATATACATCTCTATCTTATAGAGAAGTTATGATTATGTATATATATATATATATATATATATATAATGTAAGAGGAATTATACTGGAATTAAGGGAAATTTGTTTCAAAATTAAAATGTTTCAATTCTAAAAGGAATTTTGATGATTTCTCATTGAGATACCAGCACCTTCGTTCGTATCTTATGTGTGCAAATTCCACACATGTAGGCATTCACGTTTTCGTGCGACATTCTGCATACATAACTTGTTACTATTTGTGTATACATAATATATATATATATAACAACGAAAATGCACTTTCTTTCCTTTCAAATTTTAAAGAATTGTGTGTATTTTTAATTTTACAGTATTGCTTTTTAAAATTATTGAGAATTCCATTTAATATTATTATAGAATGTTACAAATAGTAAAATTGGATTTTACTAAATAACTTGTATTAAAATTTATATATAATTAGATAAACGATAAAATCAACATAAATATATTATCAATCTAAGTATATATTTTCTTGAGCATTTAATAGAGCTTTGGAGATCTTGGAGAGCGAGAGGCTGCTATCAGATTCGCTTAGTTCACTGTAATAACCAAATTTTTTTGGAATAAACGTTGGTTAAAAAATAAAAATTTTTATTTCTTTTCTTTACTAAAACCTGCAGTGAATTGTATTTTTCAAACAGTTACTTTTTGAACAAAACAAATTAATAAGCTTTATTTAAGCTGCTTTGGAATTTCCATTATATGTATTAGTAGTTAAAACTCATCAAAACGTAATAATATCATTAAAGATTTTTTTAAAAAATATACTTTATCTTCAATATTTGGATAATTGTGTAGTTAACTTCTGATTGAATACCTGAAAGAAAAAAAATTAATTTGTTACGTTTTTTAAAAAGAAAATATTTTAGCATGCTCATATTTTTTATATATTTTTCTTACCAAATTTATCTGTAAATAATCTTGCGGTTCTTGAGAAAATCCTAATTATCGTTTTCAATCAGAGCGGAAAAGCCGATTATATTGTATTTCCCCTTCATGTTTGAGGCTATTATTAAATACTTAAAGATTTGTAAATCCGGGCAACTGTGCTAAATAAATATGGGGAAGTCAGTAATTTTCCAAAAGAAAGTTTTGTTTTTTAAGCTCCTTATTTTTTATTTATATTCTTTCTTTCTGTTGTCGATATAAGAAAAAAGTATATTAATGAACTATAACATTCTTAATTTTTCTTACATATTTTACATTTTCTTTTAAGTTCTTATTTTACTTGCCGTATTGTATGGCAAACATTTTAGAATGTTCGTGAAAAACAAAATAACAATGAATTTTACTTAGATTTTTAACAGATAGCAAATTATAAAATAAGCATGATGAAAAAATAATCCCTCTGTTATTTTAGCAATAGTGGTATCATTTGAAACAATCTTGGATTTTAGAATGTTTTGTAAAATTTTATTCTTCTTCTCAGCGTTAAACATTTAAAAAAAATAAGAAATGATTTTTAAACTAAATAAGGTCGTTAAACCCATTTTCAGGTTTCTGATTTAAAATAATTTGGCAAATGAGGTATAATTATATACTTTGAAGACGATTTTTAACTACAATTTAGTCATAAGGTACGCATGTTTCAAAAACTATATTTTCCCATGTTTATTGGCCAAAATATCAAAGTACAATTAAGCAACTTAAATTGTTTCTCGAATATGAATTAATATATATATATATATATCCTTAAAATATTTTGATTGCATTTTAAAAGCTGATTAAGTTATCTATACAGTATTGATAAAAGCATTTTTTTGAGCGGAAAATAAATTAAATTTATATTTTTAACACACACAGGGTACTATAGCTTCAAATATTTTATAAATTTAAAAGTAAAAAAAAAAAAAAAACTAGCTAACATTCACTCAACTGTTTTATCACCATGTACAAAAAGTATCATCACGAAAATAATTTTATTTTAATTCCAGTACTGAAACACAATGAGCATATCATATTTTGATTGTAGTAATTAGTTACAGTTTTTATGTGTGTTCTTATATACAACCTCTGATAATAAAGTTCGGCGGACAGTCTTGTAACAATAACGTAGAGAAAATATTAACAAAAAATACTTGTCTGTCTTTCGAAATAGTCACCTTCGCTGTACATGTCCCGGAAAGTTTGCAAGTAGTCCTCTTTTGGGATGGAGTTCAAAAGCCTCTTCAAGTTTTGTTGAATGTTAGGAATATCGTCAATATCGATAACACGTTATTCTCATCCCTATATTCTAGATAACTATTGGTCGCCCGTATTAACAGTTAATATGTAGTTTATCAGCAGTGACGATTTAAACTCCTTTCGGGCCCTGGGTGCCGAAGATCTACTAGTCCACTTGGCACTAAAAGATCGAAATTAAAAAAAGAAAAGCTCGTTAAGTCCAGCTTATCCGGGCCTTTTGGGCCTTATGTGCCCCCCCCCCAAGCCTCCATTGGATAAACTGGCACTTTGCATCAGCTATCATGCTTACAGTTAATTGACGATCTTTAGTGACGAAGGTTACCAGTCTTCAGCTACGGGGGTTTTCAGAAACACTTTCCCTGCTTTTTGAAAGAGGACGAACCACTCGTCCATAAATTTCATGGATAATGCTTGATCATCAATATGTACCAGCATCGCATAAGTTTCTTTTGATGTCTTGCCAAGCTTAAAACAAAACTTTAAATTTATCTTTTGTTCGTTAATTTTCCTTTTCTCAGTGAAGAGCCAACGTACTAAACAAGCACGTTGAAAAACAAGTCTTACACGGTACACAAACGAGTCTCAACTGAACAACGGGGGAGGAGGCAGATGTCAAAACATGCCACTAGGCATGTGCAGCGTTTTGTTTCGCCAGTGTTGCCAGATCAGCCTTTCTTACTTCATTCCCTGAGATTTATTATCAATGGTTTGATTTCACGATTCTGCACACCAGACCAAAAGCAGAATTTCAAAGATGGCATAGCTTTTCCTGTTATTTAACAGCTAGCTCAAAGCATATCCGAAATGAGATAAGAAATATTCAAACAATATAAAGTAAAAATACACATTTTACTAAAAGCAATAAAGGCTCACAATATGCATGAAAAAAACTTATTTAAGGATAAATAAAAAATAAGATCAATGATACAAAATTATTTAAAAAATTTAAGAATAACTATTATTTACTGATTAATCCTTTCGTTTTTTCCCGAGTTGATCTAATTTTCCCCCCTTTACACACTTTACATTATACAACACTTTACATTATAAAATATCAAAAGATAAAGAAGTAAAATATTAAAAAAGAGCATTTTTTCTCTTACGTAATCACAATTTCATTCTTTTTTTCTTTAAGTATTTCTATTATGTACAAAAAATCAGTGCCTTATTCTGAAACAATCTTAATATTTTAGTACCTATACTTTAAAATTATATGAAAAGCAAACACACACACTTGAAATTCTTTAAAATATATTTTTGGATACGACATAACTTAGAAAACTTTTCATTTGTAGCAATAACCAGGTATATTTTCTTTCATCCAAGTTTCATAGACAAAACATGTTAACTGAAATAGTTTCATAATATTGTCTGTAAAAAAAAAATAGATTGTGAGCTCAGTCTGTAATAAACAACTTGTTTTCAAATAAGGAATTTCACAACTTTACATAAAGATAAACATGCACATATCGGAAAATTTTAGCACTAGTATTTTTTTTAAAATTGTTTTTTTAATTTAACGTATCTTTTCCTTACGGGAAAAAATTTAAAAAAACTATAAGTGTAATTTGTAGCTAATTAAAAAATGTTCAATGCAAGTAGAATAGCACAGAAATAATTAACCCAATTATTTTACATGTTTTGTGAGAGACGAAACAATAAATTGAACTGTACATTTTTTAAAATTCAGTTGCTTAATTTACACTAATAAATATGTATCGAATATACCTGTACATTCCAGGCAGCATTTACTTGTGTTTTATTTTTAGATGAATTTAAGTACACCATGTGTTTATTTAATTTTTAATAAAAAATTTTCGTATAAACTAAAATAGTAATACACTGCTTGTCTACACAAAATACAACACTAAGAAAGACCATAGATATTACAGTGAAAATTATTTCGCAAGTAACATGTTGCACAAGATAAAACAATTAAAATTACAGACTCTTCTGACGTGCGTAAGTTGGCAATTTTAGTAGTTAGTAAAGCCGGCTTTGTTCGCTTAAACCAAAGCAAACACCTCGGCGTAGAATCAGATGTGTTTTCAAAATAGCTTTGGAGTAAAGCAGTCTGTGCAGCTTCCACATGTTGCCAAAGTTGATTGGGTGTAGCAGAGGGTTGTGTATTGCGAAACAGTCGTAATGCAAGCATGGACGACACGTTTTCGATTGGCAATAGATCAATAGAAAACACATGCCAAGGAAGCAATTTAATCTGATTGGTAAATAAGAACTCCTTAACATTGAATGACACGTGTTGTCAGGCACTATCCTATACATATATGATTGATGGCAAGTGCTGATTGTATGAGAGGACCATAGACTCCAACACCCCAAGGATGTAGTGTTGACTGTTCAGTGTACAGGCAATGCGTACTAGAGGGATGCGGCAGTGAAATCCAATACTACCTCAAACCATGACATCGGGTGTAGGAACAGTGTGTCGATGCATAAGCAACAGTTCCCCATCCTCTCACTACAGTCTCACATTCACTCACCACGGTATCTCCAAACTCGAAAGTGACCATCGTGATATTACAAGAAGAAGCAGGATTCGTTAGTGAACACAGTGTCGTTCTCTTCCTTTTTCCGTGGCCGAGAACCACCGCTCCATTGTTGGATCAATCGTCTGTGTTACCATTCAGGGGCAAATGAATCAACAGATGCATTACGAGAATTCCACTGTGATATCATTGGCGTTGTATGGTACGAGCAACAACCGAATGACGTGTACCAGACTGACTTTGTTGTTCTATAATTCCTGATGTGGCAGCGGGATCCTTCACTGTGATGTCAAAAAACCACCGTTCACCATGGCCAGTGGTGCAACGAGGTGGTTGTGATCTGCCACGTCGATCCATTGCTCCCTCTTACATCCAGCGATGACATATCCGCATCACAGTTAGTTGGTTTCGTACATCAGTTCGACCGATTGCTCTGAAGAATATTCCGCAACCCCTATACTCTAATATTTATCCTCGGACGAATTCAGAAACTCGGTCAAAAAGACTTTTAATGTCTACCAAGTGGAAGCAAAGGTAAACAGCCAAAGTGGAAAAAAAAACGCAAGAAAAACAATTACCTTACTTCAAATCGACAATATTTTCTCCCCGTATATAGCGCTTACGGTGGCGCTGCAGTCGTCCGTGATGTGCATCTGCGCTATAATGTTAAAGATTCCCATATTCACCATTGCCAAAGCATGATCAAGTATGGTTTAGATGCATCCTTCAGGGTGTTGTATATTGTGTGGTTAGCAGTGTATCAAAAACGACTATATGTTTGAACACAGGAGAAGAAAATCAGATTATAAACACAACATTTGTTTAGCCAAAAATTTCGAGTATATTTTGCTAGAAAAGTTTTCATCTTTCAAAACCAAATGTCTACAAGTATTCATCTATAACTACATTATTTGCTTAAAATGTGAGAGTAGATGAAATTACTGGATATTAATCGATTAAAAAATTTCATTTCATGGTTTATTCGTAGGAAATGAGAAACATTGCTATATTTTAGAAACATAGAAAAATGTTTAGAATGATTTTCAAAAGGGAACTTCATTTGCAATGCTCCATAACTTTACTATATTTCTATTAAAATGCCATCACTAGGTTTTAGTTTTATGCGCATCTTATTTTATCGAATTGTTAGTAAAATAGTTTATTGAACTCCAAATATGTCACGTTTTGTGTAGAAGAAATGAAATTTGTGGGAAGCGTAAGGTCTTGAACTGAAGGAGCCATGGCTAATTAGACGTATGTGGTGAATACTCGATATATCTTAAGTTGTGATTTCATGTGTAAAAGTTTTAAAAATGGGAATTTTGACATGGAGATAAGGGGCATAAAAGAAGGTTTTAAATTCTTCAACATACAGAAATTGAAACATTATTGAATGGATACAAGTATCAAATTTAAAGAAATTTACACACAGGGAAATTTGACAGTGACTCAACAAGCAATTTTCTAGAAATAAAAAAAAAAAACTGTAGTTCACATACAAATGAAATCCAAAGGTCATAAAAAGATTTTTCATCTACTAACAGTTCCACCAAAGATAAATAACGGATTTTTTTACCTGAATACCTCGTTAAAATTATTTCCAAAGTGGGAGGCAATTAAATAAATGGAATGAAAGCAAAATTGGAGGATGCGGTTTGGTTTTGTAGCTATATATATATATAGATTTTTCTCCATCCAAAATTCAATTACAGTACTGAATAGCTAAATGATCAGGAATTCTTTACGTAAGTAAGGAATGTATCGCAACGTACACGGTGGAGGGGAAAGTGTTTGTTGTTTACCTTGTTTGAGGTCATTTTGTGCGTATAAGATTTTCATTGGAAAAAAACTTTTTAATCGGAGAAGCTAAGAAGTTCGTTTCAGTTTTAAAAGTCAGCTCTCATCAAAATCTATCGATTGTAAATGAATTTTAGTGTAAAACAAAGACAGTGAGTAGTATAAAGTGTTGACATAAAAAAAGGAATTTTCAAACAAATATAATGTCGGCCTATATACGTCAAAAAGCCGACTTCAAATACAGAGATCCTATACAGTTTTAAAGGGCTTCTCAAGAGCAATTTGATGACATCAATAAAACACCACACGACAGGTTGGGTAAAAGCGATGTGCGCTGTAGGCCTGTGTATTAACTAATTTTAGTTACCATACGACAGATTCAAGCTGTGCTGGGAGCGTAAAGGAATGAATGATGCCAAGCCAATCAACGACGGAGTGCCAGTGCATCTGCAGCTGGGGCAATTGAAATTATGGAAGTGCAACATGAAATCGCTTCTATATTATCACCGGACATTACAGTCATAGATTGTTCATTATTGTCTTTTATTAAGACACACTAGGTAATAGCTGGGGAACGTTTCAATAAGACGTTTGCCAACAATACATTTGGATATAAATGCGATGTGTGTGATCGTGTACGGTTTCTGCGCTCATTTGAAGCCAACAAAAGAAAAACACTTACCACTGCTGACTCATACTTTCTATGAAGAGCTAGTGACTGACTTTAAACTGTACTGACGCATAAAATCTCACTGGACTCGGTCAAGTTGGCTAAGTTTTCACGTTTGAATGGAATTGTGAATCCCCCCTAGCAACATGGGTTGCCCGAATTAGATCCAATTAGAGCTCGTCTAGTATCGCCACAATTGCGATTCATGCTGGCGCATCGTTTGCGTTCCGACTGCCGCTATGATGTTATCGGGCAACTCATAAATATACCCGTGGATATGGACACAATGATACAGCAGCTACACCGTCAGTTGGACGATAAACAGGCAATCAATGTTAACATAAAGAAGGACATGATGCATAAATCTACGTATCTGAGTAGCTTGGTCAAAAAGTCAGCGGTAAAGTATTGCTTCAGTTCTTACTTGTTCAATTATTGTATAAGCAACTAATGTATAAGTTACAGTACAGTAGGAAACTTTTCATACTAACATAATAACTATTTGTGTGGCAGCCATCGCCATCGCTAATGGTCCGATTCATCATCTACAGTGTGATTGAAGTGTACCAAAGTTGGAGGTTCTGCTTGCAAGGCACCACGCTATGCTTTGGAATGGAGAACATCGTCTTGGCATTTCTCCGGGCTAGCATTCAAAACCGCTGAACATTATTTATGACGTGTATGCCGAAAAACTATCGTTTTCTTTGATATACTACTAAAATGGCTGGTATCTCAACTCGGATGTGCTTATTACGCCATCCATGATCAACTTAAGCGAGATACGAAGAAGCGCTCAGCGCGGTGACACTCCCAAGCAAATTTTTTACATTACCATAAAAATTATACCTACGCTTGTCATCGAGGGCATATATCAGGGTTTCTCAAACAGTGGAGCAGACCCCTGTGGGGGGCATTATTGCGTCATCAAAAATAAAAACTTCATAATTAAGATCGTTTTGTAACTTCAGCTCCAAAGTGCATTATTAGTCGCATAGCCAGCCGGTGGTGGTCACCGTATATCGCAACATCAATAGATCCACTGTTTGTAATACAGCTTACATTAATATTTCGGAAATTAATTTGGTAGTGAAAGACGCAAAGAATGGCGATGTCCGTCTAGTAAACATAAAGGTCAATGGCATCTTTAAATTCATACTCGGATGTATGTACATCCATCGGGGTACAACGTCAGAAAAAATTAAACTCTTTATGTTTAGATCAATTTTAAAATATTCTAAAAACTTCTCTAAAATTATACCCGATTCCGATTCTTATCTTGCTACACCAATTATGATAGCCGGATACTTTAAAGTTAATATCTCACGAGACCATGCATTGCCTGAGTTCATGCTCAAAATTTTCCTTACATCAAAACTTCTTCAACAAATTTAGGTAATACCTGTATTGATTTAATGCGTTTATAGAACATTTCGATGTATCCTGTGTGTCATTTGTGTCGTACTTTTCGTATCACAGACCTATAGTTAATGAAGATATGTTATAACATAGTAATCATATATATTTTTTTTACTCGATTTCTTTCCTGAACATCTTAAAAGGAAATAGTTACCATCATAAGCAAAACATGGAAATCCGGAGCACATCTTGATGTTCAAACATGGTTTCACATATATAAATAAAAAATTTTATGTAAAAAATACTATCCGTTACGAGACCTATTCACATACAGTACATGGCTGAGTCCATGAAATAGCCACAGCCATTTTGTTTTTTGTAACTGATGTTAAAAAGTCATTTCTTTACGGTAGTCCAATGCGTGAGGAATTATGGAATATGACTGACTATGCTTCCACTAGTAAGGTGAAGACATTTATTAATGGATCAAACTCTTACCCTGTATTGAGTGGGATAAGCATGTATTAATAAACTGGGTGTGAGAAAAGCATGACCTCTCACCTCAAAGTATGGAATTTTGCTTATGGATTTTTGTTCCATAAAGAAAATATCAAAGTTTTTTTTACGTGATTTATTCCACGATTCCAGTTTGCACAATATTAGTTGCAAAGAAAACGTCGAGTTTATATGAGATTTCTATTCACACACGTTCTATGAAGCATTACAAGATCAACGATCTCATTACCCACTGCAATTAAACTTTTAATTTCATTAGTGTCAATATTTAAAGATTGATAAATAATGCTTTTAACGTACCCCTACAAGAAGTACAAAGGTGTTATGCGTAAAGTTCTAAGTATCTCCATCATTGGAATTCCTTTTTCTATCCATCACCCGGAGAAATTTTCTCACTTACAAATTCTAGTTTGGTGGCACCCCATGAACAATGTACATTGTTGTAGAATCAAATTTGGTAAACCATGATACAAATGGAACTTTTTCTTGAGTTGAAGCCATATTGTAACAAGAATGTTTGAAAATAGGGGTGAGTGAGTGAGTGAATATTAACGTCCCACTGTGCAGCTACACGAGGGCTTTTGGGGACGGTCCGCGTAATTTTGTTGAAAATGGGGCCTCTGCACTATTTAATTGGCTTTTCATTAAACAGAAGCTTTAATTTTTTCTCTCAGGAACATAAATAACCGTAAATAAAATTCTTTATTTTTTTATTTTTAGTTAGTTTTTTTTAAAATGTAGCCATACTTTCAAAATATTCCATATTATTAGCTTCTAAAACTAAATGGAACCATCACTGGGAATTAATGTCGAAAAAAAATGATACTTTTGATAAGAGCATTAGAAAATAATTGGTTAGAGGATGAGCAAAGGCACAATAAAGTGAATAAGCAGAATTATTACAATGCTTGTTTAAATTTACTTGTAAACACATTAATGGAATACCCTAACCTATTTTTCGTATTTTCTGTACATTTATCTGACTAACTACCATTTACTTCCATCAAAGCCTAATAATTTAAAAACTAAACATAGCGCTTTCTTCCTCTTTTTCTAAAAGTAAAAAAAAGTTTGTGAATTTCTGGATTAATTCTATTGGCCAGTGTTAATTCTCATATGAAATTTATATGTCACGGAAAGACGGAAGAAGATAAACTGACTAGTAGAAATTTAAAAAAAAAGATTAAAATTTAAAAAAAATGTTTTAAAAGGTGTCTCCTATTATTTTATAAAAAATTTTTAAACGTACTTATACACCTATATAAGAGTAGCTCATGTGTTTTTTAATGTAATAATTCAGAAATATGTTTTCTAATATCACTTAAAAGCACAAGTTCCGTAACACATCTTTTCTCCCGTAGAATATGATGGGACACAACAACAAACACAATAACATAATTATTTTTGCATTGTCTAGTAGTTTTATTCACAACATAAATTTATGCCCGGAAAATTATTTTGTAGATGTTTTTTATCCTTACAATTGACTCACAAAATCTTAGACTATGTTTAGTAAAAAAATAGAAAACATATTACAACGAAATTTTCAGTATTTTTTCTGTTAGAATTTATATACCAAAATAAACTAAATTTGTCTATTTAGAAATTCGGATATATTCCAAAATATCTCAATATATCCGAAAAAACTAAGTATATTTTGTTTGAATTACATTAAGAATATAATGTGTTTCGAAAATAACCTAAGTTTTTATAAATTATGTCAAATGCAAATGTTTAAAAAATATTTTTAGTAAGTAAAACTCATAGCTAGATGATTTATCAAAGCAAATTTCTTTTCCAAATGGAAGTTATTTTTCTACAGAAATGAGAGGGAGAGTAAAATATACCATACCCTTATGTTGGCTGTGATCTCGCATTATCTATAAAAATAAGTAGTATTTCTTTAAAACGAATATAGTTCATATTTTCCTTTGTGGCATTAAATTACATGTACTTTAAATCATAAAACTTGGATATAATCTAAATAGATATTATAGAAATAAAAAGAAAAAAATATTTAAAGATGTAAAATAGCATATGCATATCTAGTAAATTTTTCTTGCTAAAAATAATATTTAGAATGTTAGATGTTGGTTGAAGTAGAAGAACTATTACTGCTAAAGCGATTGCTACGATCAATTTTTGTTGTAATAACGAACTCAAGTAAAATCCTTTCTTATGTTAATAAGAAGAAAACTCTAAATCAAAATATGCACAACAAACATATATTTTTTCTTGATGAATATCTCAAACATGGTTTCAGCATTTAATCTTTTTTTGTATTGAAAAATATAGCAAATTAGAATTCTTTTGCTTAAATAATGGGTTTTCAAAGTTACATTGGTTCATTAAACGTTATTTACGTCATGGCAACCCTTTCTGGATTACTCAAAATCACTGGTGTTACTTCTTCTGAAGTATTAATCAAATCCGAATTTGTATTTAAATATTTTTCTCATTTTATTTCTCATTATTGGTCTTATAATTCGCCCTTTATAGGTTCCTCTACAGGCAAAATGAGTGAAATTAAGGCTACAAATTCAAAATTGCAAATAGAAGATATAATTTTTTAATATATCCCTTTTATCAACTAAATCATTTTATAAATCTATGAATGAAGACCCATTTCTTATAGCCATGAATTCTGAAATCTCACAAAAATATTGCTAAATTCTATCATTAGAACACAAGCTGATCCAGTCATTATTGTGTGAAAGATTCTAAATTCTTAAATATTTATCAATATATTAAGCATATAAGAGAAGAAATATATGTTTTAATCAGTTTCATTTACGCACATTTTTCTTGAATTAGCTTTTAGTACTTGTCTTGTATACATTTCTTTATTCGGTAAATTTCATTAAAAGTGTTAAATATCATTTCATTACTACATAATAATAATATTTATTTTTGTACAAAATTACAAACATAATATATATCTATATCTATATCTATATAAATATCTATATATATATATATATATATATATATATATATATATATATAGTTGAGATCATTTAAATGATAACATAGTATTCGCTTTACTTCTGAAACAAATTATTTCAGAGGAAACTAAATACTTTTCTCAAGTTATTATTTATACAGAAAGACTTTTATATAATGATATATGTTTCGTTCAATTCCTAGGTAATATAAATTTTAGCTTTGTTTCTTTGTTAATGGAATGATTTGAAAATAAATAAATGATTTTTCTGAAATCTAACATGTATGCGCTTTGTCGGGAGTAATATGTGTGCTCTAACTTTTAAATGCGAATGACTTCATATTATTTATTGAAAAACAAGATTATGTGACTCGTTTTCATTTGCTTAGTAGTGAATGTTTTTTAATATATAACTGTGGAAGATACCAAGGTACTAAATCAAGTGGTGCACAGAGCTGAGTAAAAACTACGATTATATACATATGTATATTTATATTTAAAAAACACTATTTTTTATTGTGACATAAAGTTGTTTATTTTTGAAAAAAAATAATGTAAAATCATTAATTATTTTCTAACAAATTCAGAAAAACAATTTTCCTCTATTTAAATTTTTGGGGGAACAATTATTGTACTTCGAGTAAATAATAGTGCAAATCACAAATTGTAAAGCCTTTTTCTTAATCCTTTTTTTCATATGCTCAATAAAAAGAACAAATGGTGTTTTTCACCGCAATGCTATATAACATGATCATTTAAAATAATTTTTTAGTGTTTTTTTAAATTTTTTTTACGAACATATCAAAAAATAAAATCAAAAAAGCGTTATTCTGCACAGTCAAAAGTTAAAAATAGGAATACCGCATCAGATTGCAAAAATAAGACATTTAGCGTGCTATCTTCCATTCGAAAGGGGTTAGAAAACCATTACTTTTGTAAATGATCCTGTGGGATGGAAATAGCGAGGAAAAGAGCTTTGAGGTTCTTCCAGATTTAGATGATACCTAAATATCGATGCTCTTAAACTCGTCGAAGAAAGCATTGTGCTACATCATTTATTATCATTGCGACCATTTAGATATGATATTATGGAAAGAAATATTTCTGAGAATAGGACTTGAAAAATCGCATGTGTTAGGATAGTGCAGTTTTTCAACAATATATTTTAGCGAAATAAATTTATTACAGGATGTGTACTGTGAAATTTTTCCCAAGACAGTAAATGATTCATTTTTCTTTCTCAGTACTTCAGGGAAGATAGAACACGTATTACATTTGTTAATTCCCCTAGAACTTCCCATACTACTGCCAAAAATATATGTACAGTTGGACCTATGTTTAATGAAAACACTGAATCCCGAAAAATATATAGACTATCTCTATATGACATAGAAAAATTAGTCATATAGAGATCCATCTTTCAATACTCTATCTATACTTGGTTCAAGGTAAGTGTACGAAATTTACTAATAAGTTCGTATATTATAGACTTGACAGTATATATATATATATATTAAATATGTAAATTTACTAATTTTATTTGTATACGGCACTGCTGATTTATTCTTTGTATTTGGCAAAAAGTATAACAAAATGCTGACTGTGATTACAAAGTAAGTTTTATCACATCTATCTTTACTCGATAGTAGTAAGTACTCGAAGCCTATTAAATTATTTTTTATATAAATAGAATTGTTTATTTTAATTTGTAATAACTGCATCTTTGTAATATTTTTTATTTTTTAGGAGAGTATAGGCAGATTAGAGGTGAATGGTGATAAGTCAGAAAACTATGTTTAGTCCTGCTAATGTCGACTCTAGATAATTCAAACCTTCGAAAATATGATCCTATCGAAAATTTGAAGTACATGCTTAGTCCTTAGAAAAACTCTTGATATTTGGAACTAAAACAATGCATTTTTTTATACTCAATATTTCGAAATAAAATCTGTGGCTGGCCAGACTGACTACAACAAGCTTTATTTCGAAGTCATCTTATAAAACTCTCGACATATTCGAACACACACTATCATGTGCAGTCCTTTAATAAACAGGTTGCAGATTACAAGTTTTGCGTTGTGTTGTATCTACGTGTCCCCGGTAACACAGCCCTTTTAATGACCATCTGTCTGCTACCCCCTTCATTGTGTTTTCCGGTTCCTCAGGTGAAATGACACTTTTAATATTTTCATTCATTTAAGTAGACAATAGACCAACCCCACATGCTGTCAGCCGTCCATTTCTTTAGTTTAACATGTTGTCTTGCTACACATGTGATCAGAAGGATGACCCGCTATTGTGAAGAAAAGATGCTCAGGATTGTGTATGAAGTATGGAATGTATTTTTTAATATAGGGCATTTAACTACTGAAATATTTATTCTGTATAGATATATACTTTTTAAAAATACTTTAAAATAATTTTTTACATACGTAAACAATTGCTCTTTTATTACATAGTTTGAAATTTAAATGTGTTAGGAAAAAAATATATTTGTGTATTTTGGGAATTTATCTATCCTCTTGATAGTTCGAACTCTTAAAAATTCGAAGTTTTTCATTGGTCTCTCCAACTTCGAATTATCGAGTGTCGACAGTATTTTGGTTCCAAAAACCAAGAGTTTCCTATTGTACTAATGTATCTAACTTTTCATACTCTCTGCACTGTTTATACTCAGTATTATAACTACTTGTATATTTATGAATTATATATATATATATGCATATATCTTGAAAATCGTTTAATATGAAATTGAAGAGACTGAAATAATTTTTCCGGTTAAAAGATATTGCAAAAAAAACCCTACCATATATTCATCAAAATTAAGTTGTTTAGCACTTTTTAATTCGCATAGATATATTCAGGTGTTTCCATAATTTACTATATGCTTTAGTTATTCTTGATAATGTTGTTTGAGCAGTACAAAAACCATTACAGATTTTCCTTTTCATCTTTATTTTTTGATCAACAGACTTAAAAAGACCCTTCTTCATTTTAACGAAACATCATTTTGCGTTCCTTTAACCTCTTTGATATTAAACTCGTAAAAAAAATATACCAACAATATAAAATAAAACATGCACCAAACTCTCTGATTTTTTCTAATACTTGGATGTACCTGTCACTGAATTCCATAGCCAACTGATTGGAGGTTATATGTTTTTAAGGGGCATTTGTAAGGTGGGGGACTTAAAAGTAGCTTATATTAATATAATTGGCTCGTGACAAAGCTATTCCGATGGCATTTCAGAGCTAAGTTATCCTCCTTTCGACGAAGCTTCCGATACCATATCTCACTCATTTCACACCCTTAAATATCGCTTTGCGTGGATGGTATTTTCCATATTCTTACGTTGATTGAGGTTCAGTATTTTATGTAAATCAGTCGCAAACAACAAGACAGTTACTTAACAGCGATGATAATTTTTTGCCGAAAATCCAACCTTGAAATGCAGGATTCAACATCAAAATTCTCTGAATAAATATAAAAAGAATTTCACACCTTCAACAGCACTCATACACCATTATCAGTGTCTAACATTCACGTATGTAAAATATTATTCACAAGCATAGCCGAGCCAATCGGTAATCACGGTAAATACAAGTTTTCTAATCGCTTGTTAAAACAGTATTCACTAATCGCTGGTTGAAACACGACGGACTCGTTTCGGCAAATATCTCTTTATTTGTAAACCCAACGGAAACTTAGAAAAAAAATCCGCTTACGCCATAGATCGTGAAGTTAGTGGATTTATTCACTAATTTCTAGAATAATCCATAAGATCTTGCCAACAATGATCGCCAAAAATTCCTTTTATAACCATTTTACACTCGCATATCACGTTTCTTGCCATTCTGATTTACAATTCCTTCTTTATTCATATAATATATGTATATTTTTTTTTGCGTACCATTTCATGTAAAACTTAATGATTCAAGATGAATGCCATATTTCGTCATCCTTTTCCCTTCAGACAATAAACATTCCCCCTTGACTTAGTAACACCACTGTCTAGAAGCACAGAACCAGAAACCCTATAAATCACGGGATTAAGGGAATTTGCCTGTTCGCTACCTCTTCCTACTTCTCTATTTATTTATCGTTGTCCCTCAAAGTCGGGACACTTATACCAGTTAGAAAGGTTTGTAACACTTTCTTCCAGTGTTCTCCCTACGAAGGAAACCCCATGATTTGAATAAAGATCTTGAGTTCCATAGTTGTTGTTACGGGGTCGTTGAGATATTTCATATATATATATAAATGATTTATTTAGAAGTGGAATTTAACCAGCTTTGATGTGAGCCAATCTTCTCCTTTCTGCTTAAAATACTGTGAGAAATCCAATTGAAAATAACGAATAATATGTCTTACTAAAAATTGAATTAAAAATTTTATTACAAAAGCTGACAATAAACAAGTTATTGCCAGTTTCTGGACCTAAGTACGAACTAAAAACATTATATTATTGGCGAAACTGCAGCACATAGGATTAGGTATGAAATAATTGGTATAAATAGTATACACGTATTAAGATAAATACTGCAACTATATTAGAAAAAATGGATGAAATTTCAAATCCATTACAAGAAACTGGTAACTTACCTAAAACAATGTTAAAAAATACATAGCTCGCACTGAATCTGTGTACAAATAAACGAATAAGTTTGGGTTTAAAGTAATTATGAAGACATTGCAACCAAAAGTATTAAATTTGATAACCGATATTCTTTATACTGGTGTCCAAAAGTTAAGCATAAATCGTAAAATGCGAAAAACATAGAGTAAATATTCGTAAAATTATTCCAAATTTCTTGCGGATATTAATTGGGTGAAGAAGAAGCATTGGGTTTATGCAAAACTTTTCAGTCGACTACGTCCTGCGCAAAACAACGGCGCATGTCGGAACGCGGAGAAACCGATTCCCGCTGCATAGACAGTTCAGACAAGTTTCATGCAACTGCTGTGCGAAACGTTGTTAACCATCAAACATGGTGAATGATGGCACAAAGACGCCAATTGGACATGTTTACGAAAGGAAGAATCGTTGGAATGCTGGAATCCTTACGATCACAAACCGAAGTGTCTTGAATTCTGAATGTGGACCAGTCTTTGATCTCAAGACTGTGGCAGAGGTTTCAAAGAACGGGAGATGTAACCCGACAGGTCAACCAAGAGTCACAACCCCTCGCCAAGACCTATATCTGGTAATAAGTGCGCGAAGTCAGAGTGGCAGTTCTGCCAGAGCACTGGGTTCGGCGCTCACAGTCACCACAGGAATACGAATTTCGAGACAGACTTTTACAGGAGACTCAATCATGCTGGCTTGTATGCTAGAAGACCAGCAGATTGCATTCCCCTCATGTCTGTGCATAAACGCGCTCGTTTGAACTAGAGTTTGAAACATCAACATTGGAGTGTGGGAGAGTGGGCCAATGTGATTTTCAGTGACGTGTCCCGGTTTAGTCTGAGTAGTGATTCGAGGCGGGTAACGATATGGAAATAACGTAGAACACGTTTTGAACCAAGAAACATAACGGAAAGACATCAGTTTCCATCAAGGGGAGTAATGGTATGGGCAGGCACCATGATGGACGGCCGCACAGACCTCCATTTCTTTGACACGGGGTCTGTGACTGCTCGAAGATACAGAGACGAAGTTCTTGAGCCTTATTTTCGCTTGTTTCAAGGTTCTGTCGGTCCAGACTTCATATTCATGGATGATATTGCGCCATGTCTCACCGAGCGGTGCTGATTGAAGACGTCCTTGAGACGGAAAACATCCAGCGTATCTCGTAGCCTCCGAACTCCTCTGGTTTGTATCCTATCGAGCATGTATGGGATATGTCCGGGAGACAAATTACAGCCCTTTCGCACGCACCAAGCTTCGTTACTGAACTGAAGAGAGCTCTCCAAATAGCTTGGAACCGTTTGAGCCCACAAATCATTCATTTTCTCATAGCAAGTATGGGGAATCCCTGTTCTTCGTGCCTGGCTGGTAGAGGTGACCACACGAATTTTTTAACTGCAGCATCAGTATTTTTGTTAATGTTTTCTTTTATTTTTTATTTAAAGTGTGAATCCTTGCTATGCTCAGTTTTCTTTCAAACTGCTTCTTTGGATAATAAAATTAATTATTATCATTCTTTTGATTTGTTTCCTTATTGTATAACCATTTTACACGTTTAACATATCACGTTTCCCGCGATTCTGAATTACAGTTCCTTCTTTATTCACATAATTATCAATTATGCTTAACTTTTCTACACCAGTGTACCAACGAACTATGTTAGCTTAAATTAAATTTTACTAAGCATAACAGTTTAAGATTCAAATTTATTTTATGGCAAACTAATCAATTTGATTCTAATTCTAAATATCAAAATTTTCAATCGCTTTTATGTCTTGAATTATAAAATTTGTCAGTACAAATATATTTCTCAAATAACTGTAACAAGTTTAAAATATGGATTTATCAACCTAGGCATGGTAAAACAGATTACAATAATTCTCAGGTCTTGTTTAAATTTCAGTTAAAATAGTGTTACTTATATGATTTTTAAAAAAATGTTTTATTGACTATTAATACTGTTCCAAATACAAGAATTATAGATATGGTTAAAATTTATTTTGTAAAAGTGTCCATAATATTTATCTATATGGACTTAATGTTATGTTCTGTAGAAAAGGCGCTTTAGTAAACAATTTGTAAAAGAAAATTTTCATAACAAAATGAGAAGATTCGCAGATGTAAATGATCTAGAAGAAAAGGTATAACGATGTAGGAAGGAATATATTTTCTGCTTTGAGAAAGGTCTCTATTACCAAATGCCTTAAGTTCTTAATGTTTGGTCTTAACAAAAATGAAATAACTGTATTTCAATGACACAACAAATTGTAATAAACACTCATTATCTTGCATATTATGAAGATTGTCTAGCACAATACAAACGTTATTAATAAGTTAAAAGCTTATAAATTCAATAAAGTAACTGCTTCACAAATCGAAGCTGCATTTTGTTTTAAAAAAATCAACATTTTAAGAGAGTTAATTTCACTGGTGTGTTAAGTAAACCATTCCCTTTATAACAAAAACATTTAACTTTTATAGCAGATTAATTTTATATTACAAAGATTGTTCATTCTTCTAAAAAATATCGCGATTACAAATGTTTAACATATCATGAATTTACTTGATGCACATCACCCACATATTGAAAGTGAGAAAATGTGTGTAGTTAAAAATAGTATTTAAAGATATGTTGAGTGTAAAAATGAACAGGTTTTATATAAATTGCTTCTAACATAAACAGCACGGTTAAAAAGATTAATTGAAGTATAAAACATAAAATATTTTACTGTTAAATATAATGTATCTTCACTTTCAGTTATAGTTACCAACAACTTAAAAGAACTCATGAAATTAAATTTTCATAGTAAAAATGAAGTTATTTTAGTGTTATGGGAATTTTTCGAAAAAATAATTTTTATAGTGCTTCTTACATACAATGAGGAGTCTTTCTTTTTGTTACCTTCCTTCTCCGGCAAAATGAAGCATTCGTTTGCTTATGAGTTGTCACTTTCTGTAAAGAACAGCTTACGAGTAACCTGTCGTAAAGTGTGAAATAACACAGATAATGTTTAACGACGAGATGAAATTTGCTTCCGGTAATTTGGCAAGACTTGTTTCCAATTGAATGAGTATTTCGATCAACATTCGCAAATTACCAGACATAATTGCACTCATAATTGACTCAGGCAACGACTAAAGTAAACTCAAATTGAGACGAGACGTTGAAAGAGGGAATAGTGACATATACGAGCCTATTACCGTAAAGTATATATATATATATAAGAAATTAATTCCTTTAAAAACTGAGTTTTGACCCTTTTGAATTTATACATAATGCTTTAACTAATTAATAATATTTTGATTTAATTAAATATTTATGTAGGGAATTTACATCAATTTAATTTTTTTCTCTTTAAATTGAAAAATTTAATATTTATTTTAAAATAAACTTTTTATTAGCCTAAAAATAAATTTCATGTACTGATTAGTTGGACGTTTTACACTGTTGAAAAATATTTAACCACTTAAAAATATAGGAAAATGTGAGATGAAAATGAGGACAGATTTCTGCATTACTAATTATATGCATTTAAAAATGAAAGCAAATTTTATATATTCCCTGCATACATGGAGTAAAATTTTTTGCATTGTATAGATTAATTCGATTAAGACATTTTTATATAAATTTTTAATCTTTTCAAATTTGTTATTTTTAGATAATGAACACGGAATCAAAGCTTTACAATTAACTGAATATACATCTCCTCTTGGCATTCAGTTTCAATAGAGTTTTATTGAAAAATGCGAAATATATTAGAGTGAACAAATACATAGCCTATATCCTAATACTTCTGAGGATGTTATTCTGAATAAATTTAGTTATGAACCTGTAGATTTTATCATTGGGGAAATAAATCATGATTCATCTTATTGCACATGGTTTTATTCCATCTAAACAGCAAAGCGAGATACATTCTAATTCCAAAGATCATTCCTAATTTTGTAAAGTATTCCTAGAAGTTATTGATATTAATTAGAATTCCTTTCAAGACTTCTGTTCTAACTGAGATGAAAGGCAGAGAATGAAGCTCTTGGTTCTGCTTAGATATTTTCGGTTTATTGATATACGCAGTTTAGAGAATCAAATAGTGAATTCGATTAGTTAGATATGATTAATAATAATGCATTCAGAAATTAAAAGGACAAAGGCATTTAATATACAAATCAGTCAACGGCACAGTTATGTGATTTAGAAATATATATTAGGAATAATATTTAGAAATAAATATTTACTTATTCATTTTTGTTTATTATTATAGTTAACTGCTATACATTAATACTTTTCAAATTCATTAAATTTATTTTTAGCTGGCAATAGATTGATTTTTGAGTGTATAACTTAGAAATTTGTCTCATTGATTTTTAAAGTACTAACACACCAATACGCATTTTAAAACTCACAGTCATGCTTATGCTATCTATCAAAATGTACTTATTTTTAGCCACGTGTCATTTCTAAAAGAGTAGTATGAACGACTGTTTCTTAAATTTAATAAGGAAGTGTGCTTAGAAAAAAAATGACTAAATATATGCTATTTTTAAAAGGCAGAATCTCAAATCCTTTTATTGAAATAGATTAATATAAATTTGAAAAAAATTAAAAGTTTTGCCTACTTAGGATCACAATTTTTACTTTTTATGACAGAATATCTCATGAAAATCAGAATCGATTATTCCTGAAAATAAGGCTTTTAATGGACTGAGGAGCTTTTTAAAAACTAAATTTATTTCAAGAAGCACAAAATTTCTAATTTACATAACTCTCGTATTGGAACAATTCTTACATATGCATCTAAGACTTGGAAAATAATAAAACTAGAAAAAAATCAAATAACATCCTTGGAGAGAAAAATACTTCGGAGTATACTTGGAAGTGTAAATGAAAACATTAGCTGGAGAAGAAGAATTTTGAATTATATCGAATTTATAAGCAACCTGACATTATAAAACACATAAAAATAATAAAAAAGAATTAATTGCATAGCCATAAATTCGAATGTTAGAAGATAATGTTGTCAAAAGGATATTGCAGTTCAAAGTCAATGGGGTTTGGAAGAGTGGAAAACCAAGGTTGAGATGGACTGACTCAGGGGAATCAGACTTTAAGATTATAAATGAGAAAACTTGGAGAGTGAAGGTGAATTAGGGTCATTCTGGAGGAAACTTCAAAGGAAAACACTGACCTATGAAAAGCTGCCTTGCCGGATATGATGAATGAACTACTCATTAAAAATATTAAAAATTTCGTGAAAAATGCATTCAAGTGCCTATAACTTTAAACGATTTTGTTGTGAATAAGTTTATTATTGTTATTAATTATTTCGAAAAATTTAATTTTTTCCTTACAAAATATTTAATTAGTATCAAATTAAAACCCATTTTTGAGTGTCAACTATGTAATACTTGGACAATCTAATCCAAGATTAGAGTTAAATGCAGACGCAATCTAGGTTTTTAACAAAAACTTATTTCTATTGAATCAAAATATCTGAAGACTACTTATATGCATGACGTGATTAATGTGATCGCGAACCTTAAGTAAACAAAAATTTTACTTAATCTCTAAGTAAATTGCTATATAGTTATCTTAAAGATTTGCTCTGTTTCTATTTAATTTATTCTACTCTCATTTCCTAAATCTGTCAGTCTATGTTGTTAAAAGCCATTTTTACTTGTCGCTCTTCTAGAATCTACTGGCACTTAGTTACATACTGTGTATCGGAGGTTTGAACTCGGTACCTTCCGATTCGTAAGCGCGTAACTTACCACTAGACAAAAGTGATCACTCCTGTCCGGAGATTCCGCCACACTGTGTTAACCACTCATCCACTTCTTTTATCAGCACTTAATATATGTTTAAATAGTTATGTCTATTTGCGTACATTACGATTCTTTCAAATGGCAAAGTTTTTCAAATGAAACATAATTATAAACATACCCAAACACACACAACTCATTTGAAAGGTAAATGCATGATGACCTGCTATAAACATTATTTTGAATTATTTTTTTAAACAAGAATAACACATTCTTGGTTTAAAAAGAAAAGAAAAAACGCTTCTGTATTCTTTTCAGAAAAGTACAGTTATTAGGAATGTTAGTAATGTATGCATTTGTATATACTTACGCATTACTCTTGTAGATTATTTCCTATATCAGGGAAGTTTGCATCGGTAATCCGTTTTGCTTATGGATATCCAACTGCAGTTTTTTGAATGAATTCTTATTTCGTAGAAAATATTCAAATTTATTTAAATATTTTATTTTTTATGGTTTTCGTTTATTTGACAAATGACGGTTTATTAAATTTAAAACTTAAAGACATCATGGATATCTACTTTGGTCTTTCTATATTCAGGAGCTGTATTTGCATACTCCTACGTTTAAATTTCTTCTTAATAGCCGGGGATTAGATATAAAATTTCGCAAAAGACTTATAATGATTTCTTTTAAAGCAGGTTAAATTTAAAATAGTTTTCTAACTTCTATATTGTTAACCAATCTCTTGCATGAGAATAGGTTAAATTTCCGAATAATAACTCAATTATTTATAAGTAATAATTATTTTGTGAATAATTGTATCCAAAAAGAATATAAAGAAATATTTTTGAAAAGAAAAAAAAAAACTCCTACAGCGCATGGATTGGAAATTTTCATTTATATTTTGTTATTTTTTTCTCTATTTACGAATATTTGAAAATACTAATTAACTATTAAGAAATTTGTTGTATTTACATAAATATATAACTTCAAATATGCAGTGTTTTTAAAAGAACTTGTCTGCAAAGTTATTTTTCACGATTTTTGAGTCAACATTAAATTAGATAATTATACCACATATTTATGAAGTTCATCAATCTCTTTTGAAAAACTGTACATATTTATTTGATTAGCATTAGAAATAATTTCATGATAAATTGATGCTAGATTATTGAATATAATCTTAGCAGTAGCATTAATGGTATTCTATAACCCCTGTTTCGCAAATTAAAAAAAAGAAAACGTTTATAATTATTTATTAAAAAAGATGAAATCCTATTTAATTTATTATTACTATCATTTTGATTTCAATAACAAAAAAAGTGTTTTGTATATGCTTGTAAAATGGTCTGATGTGAAATTTACACATTCAAAAAATGAGAAAATAATAAGTGGTTTTAATCACGTATTACTCTTTTTAACATGTGACTAATCTATTTACACGAATTTAGAAGGATTATTTGCAGATGATTATGTCTCTGAAATAACAATATTGCACTGTTTGTAGAAAATAGAACAAAAAGTATTCTTTAGGAACTTCCATTGCGGGTGCTTTACTGCGAGCTTAACTATTATTCGTTTAAAATGAACACACGTTTTTAAATGTTTAACCCAGCAGGATGGCGCTTAAACTTACGGCCTTAGCGGTGTTGTCCTCTACAACCTATTTAATTTCTGGAAAATTGACAACTGAATGTTATAAACTGTGCTTACTTGCATAGTTAAATTATTCCTAGCTAATAATAACCATATTAGATTACTACTAAATCTTTCAAAGTACTATGCAGTTATCAAAAATATGAACTTATATCGATGTTTACCATTTTATGTGTAGTGAAATGTTTACTTTT
>BMAO01012338.1:0-28655 GCA_019973975.1 Trichonephila clavata
ACAGACAAAATTTAAAAATTGGATTTTTTTGTTATGAGTACCGTATATACTTTTAGTGCATTAAGTAAAAAGCTGCTAATTTGAAATTACAAACAGACACTTCAATTTTATTTATTTGTATAGATATAGATTGGGATTATAATAACTATTGTTTAAATGTGACTAAAAATGTAAATAAAAAAAAAGTAAGGATTAAAACTAACCGTAAAACTTATCAATTTTTTGTTTCTTGCATTGCTTTTTGCTTATGAAGCCTTGATTTATTATTTTTAAAAGTGCATCCGAAACAGCCGATGCTCTACTTAACTGAACAGTGAGATAAAACTATCATTAAAAAAAATTATGGCACGTGTCAGCGTATTATCATGTGCGCGTAACACTATTATGTCTCATGAAGAGCATCGGTCGCCAGTAACCAAAACAACGACTTCATTAGCTCAGCTTGGCGTTCATCTTGGCATTTAGTTTCACGTTCACCCGTATAGTTTCCGTTCCCGTAAGAATACGGGAATAAAATATAGCCTATGTTACTCCCCGTTAATGTAGCTTTCCATTAGTGAAAGAATTTTTAAAATCGCACCAGCCGTTTCCGAGATTAGCCGGAACAGACAGACAGACAAAAATTTTAAAAATTGGTTTTTTGTTATGAGTACCGTATATACTTTTAGTGCATTAAGTAAAAAGCTGCTAATTTGAAATTACAAACAGACACTTCAATTTTATTTATTTGTATAGACAAGAGAGCCCATGGGATCACTTCTAATTATTAAACTTATTCTTAACTTAATAATGTTAAATTAGTTATAAAATGCATTCTGAAGTACTGATACATTTATAAGTGTATTATATCAGTGTAAACGTATATTTAATTTTTTATTATGTCGGAATGTATTTTGTTTACTTTCAGTAAATTAATATTTAAAAATAATCCTTTGTTTTTTATTTTTCAATATGCTCGCGCCCCTCTCGTAGAGTTATCACGCCCCCTTAGTGAAGCGCGCCCCACAGTTTGAGAAACGCTGCAACAAAGCCAATTTTTAAGGCTCTAGTCTGGTTATTTAATTGTCACAGTAGTATTAAACCATTCTTCACATAAAATAAATGAAAAGCACATTTACCCATATTTTTTCCGATAACACTTTGCTCGTCTATTTTCTCAGCCATTGCATCGGCAAGAATCAAGCCCAATCCGTCGATGGTGGACAGCAGGTGAGTTCCAACCAGCGGTCTTCTTTTCTAGTTAAAATGCAGCATAAAAATAAGTTTCCCAGAGAAAGAAAACCAGCATTAACTCGTCATAAAATAATTACCAAATTAAACAGAACTGAGGAATCAGGAACAATGGAGCGTAAATAGGATTTATTAACCATGAAACCGTAAAGTAGTGGTAAAATTTTAAATAACTTAATGAGATATATTCATAAATCTGACATTTATGAACTTAATGGAAGATTGCTAATAAGCTTTTTAAACACGATTCTCATTGAATTACAACGAAGGATTGGGAACAAACAATGTATAATAAAAACTTAAACGCCTTTTAACTTTTAAATGGGATAAAACCTTTAACGTATGGCTTTAAGATACTTTGAAACATAAGTTTGTCTAAAAGAATAATACAACAAGAACAAAAGCAAATAATAAAAAGGATTCCTTATTCTGTTCACATTAGATATCTCACCTTCTACTTGCCCTGCCTAACATTGTTACAAATTTTGTGTAATGAATGCTTGAAATAGTGTAAATAATTTAATTCTGGATTAGTAATACGTTAATATTACTTTCTGTAGTTTTTATTTTATGTTAAAACTATAATATTCGCAAGCAACGCCGTTCCTTCCATTATAATGGCGATTCAATGGAAACTGGGTAAAATGTTGGCGATAGATCCTCGTTGGCATCATTTTTGGAGAGTTGGTGACATTATGAATGCTTTTAGAAATTTCTGGAGAAAACTGTTAATATCACGATGTATGACGCAAGCGGATCTTTTTTCGAAAAATCATTGTAAATAGGAAGTCACTCGCTGAAACTGAGTTAGTCTTATTCGTTGAAGAATCTACCAGTGATTACTTAGGCTGTTGCATAGGACGAGTGAGAGCTTGTGAATAATCTTTAACATGCTTGTATTTTAGACACTGATAGCCTAAGTGCCGTAGAAGATGGGAAGGTCTTCCGAGATTTATTCTGCGAATTTTGCTGCGGTATCCAGTAAAAAGATTGTTTTTCTACAATAAGTTTTCATCGCTCCTGAAGAATTGTCTTGATCTTTGAGACCGATAATATAAAAGCCTTGAACCCCATCTATGTATCAATATTTTGAATAATTCTCAGTTTTCGAAACAAAATTCTGCAGTTTTTTTTTAAATTCTAAATTTCTTAACAGTTACAAATTTTAACGTAAATCCTTTACAGGCACAAGAGATTCAACAAAATAGTTGTTGTTTCTAATGCCACCTGTCTGACGGTGTCAGATTGAGGCTTACGAAATTCATCGTGGCAAGGGGTGAGGTGTACGCCTGTCGTTAGCTTTTAGCTTCGAGCACCGTGCAGGTGACAGTGCGATTTGGCTCGGTTCATATACGATAGATGGCGACCCCACCTATCTCCACCTCCACAATTTAGGCATGGAGCTGGTGGGAAGGGAAATATTCTTCAGTCTTCTGCACCTGTGATTGCTGCTATGACCGCCCACAAGGCTTTCGGACCCACGGATTTAACGAGCACGTTCTCCATGTGTACTCGGGAGGTATTTGGTGACATCGGGCATTGAAACCAGGTCTTCCGGTCTGGCTTCTGATGTTCTAACTACAAGGCTACCCGTGGGTAGCCTTGTAGCCTTTTAGGCCCACAAAATAGTTCTGTAACATAGTGACCCAAGGTTTATAAAATATTAACAGGTAATAAACATGGATTACAACAGTTTTTCGTAAAATAATTTTTAAAAGTTTACAAGATGTTTTCGCCTTTACACATGCAGCTATGGGTGTGCTTCTTCGTACCGTCAGCCGCTTTTCCGCTTTGGCACGCGCCTACGGCGGAAAGAATTTGGGCACGCAAAAAATTTGTGGCCGAAAAAATGAGAACAAAATTAAAATAAAAAAAATTGCGTGCTTTTGACCAAACGATAGAAGTGATAACTTGAAATTTTGTAAGGATTATTTCAGGGATTAGTTACGTGAATAAAAAACAAGAGGATATTAGTATTGTCATATATAAAATTATTATTCATTATTATTATGCATGGGAGAGAAAACAAACACATTTGTTGGTGTTCACTGTATAAAAAAAGATTCAAAATGTAAATAATACTATCTGATGAAAACATTTCACCATTTTCTTATATTCTTAAAGTTTTTCACTCTAAATCGCTTTTTTAAAAATAAAGAAAACTATCAGTTGAGATGTATCAGAAAGTTGCTTTTCTGCACATGCTCCACAAACCTCAAACTGGACAATTCTATCGTAGGTTTATTACAATTAATTATTACTGGCACTTGGTGAATTTAGCAATTTATTTAGGGGCATTTTTATGGCTCCTTGAAATGGAAAAGTGCCTTCTTTAAAAATGTTTTATGAGCAAAAAAGCAAAACAAAACAAAAATTTAAAAATTGCGAAATTTCATAAATTTTTTAAAGAAATTTTACAGTATTCCATCTCAGTCTAACTTGGCAGCGTTGAGAACGATATACAATATACCAATCTACTTGAAAAATAGTTGTAACTTATTTTTTGTTTTGAATTTATATAAAAAAAAATCTATAGAAATTTGTAAAAAATGTAAAACATTGTAGAGATTGGGATTTTAATAATATATTTCAAGTTAATCACACGTTTAAAGAGCATTTATTTTTTAAACAAAAATAAATTGAAAGTAAAAAACTTTTTTAAAACAAGCTTTTATTTAAACGCGCTAAAAAGAATAAAATAAATTTTTCTTTAAAATTTTTTTACTATCAACTTATTACGTCATTACACAATTTATATGATATAAAAGCTTGTCGCAAGTTTAAAGCACTCTTACTTAGTTTGAAACTTTTAAGAAATTGAAATCAATCAGATCAAGTTATTTAATTTACTTGTTTATCTGCAGAGGTAAATCTCGCGACAAGCTTTTATATCACATATAAATTGTGTAATGACGTTATAAGTTGATAGTAAAAAAATTTTAAAGAAAAATTTATTTTATTCTTTTTAGCGCGTTTAAATAAAAGCTTGTTTTAAAAAAGTTTTTTACTTTCAATTTATTTTTCACTTTTTAGTTATCACTAGACAGGTTTCTTAGTCTGTTCATCTCATTCAACGCATCATTGTTGCTAGGTGTTAGCCAGTTATTTTCGAACAGTCGACCTAAATGAATTCTCGCAAAAAGGGTACTAGACGAAAAACACAATTTTTTCTTAAATCCGTAAATTTTAAGCATTTCTTTCAATCTTCGTACAGATCTTGGGTAATATTATCCTACACACGAAAAAAAGTTTTATGAGATTTTCTTCATAAATGACGAAGTTATTAAATATTAAAATGTTGAGTATTTTTTGAAAAATCGTAAAAAAAAAAAGGTTTTCGACATTTTATTTTTTAAATGACTGATTCTAAAAGAGCAAATCATGAGCTGTTTTAGTACGGAATGTCGATTCATTTAAACAAAAAAAAATTCATGCGCGTCGATTTAGACATTATTTTCATAAAAACGCATCGATTTTGACTTATTTAAAAAAAATCGTAAGAAATACAAATATTATTTTGTAAAAAACATTATACCGTATTGGGACGAAATAAATGATCTTTCCGATTCTATAATTATTTTTTGTCTGAGCTTCATAGATTAACCTCTTAAGCGGTCAATTTTTTTGACCAAAATTTTCTCAAAAAAAAGCCCATTTTTTAACTGCATGTAACTAAGCATAATAATTAACAGAACGCGCGAAAATGGAAGATTTTTATTTTAATTTCCGGTTTAAAATTTTACTCACCTTTTTTTATTTTATAATTTTTGAACACAAAAACCCTTAAATGTTTGCTTTTAATAAGTACATTCTGCGTACTATGAAGAATATTTCACATACATCTTAAAATATGTTTTCTTCCATTTACCAAAAAATTTCATGTTCATACCTCTTTTTCATACGATTGATAGGATTTCATGTGTGTGTGTGCATATTTATATGCACACACAATATGAAGAATAGTGTAACACTAAGTCTTATATTCCAATGGGGATAGAGATAATATCGACTTCTTTGGATTATCTATTCATTTTCCTTTTTCTTAGGCAACACATTGTACATTGCCTTGTAAATCCCTATACTTTATCCAATATTTTCAAGAATATATATTCTTGCCTTCAGTGAATAATTCTCACCTTCACCACTACCAAAATTCTGAATGAAGAGTAGTTCAGTACCATGGACAAACTCTCTCTCTGCATCTCCTAAAGACACACTACACTAATAACCTTATTATAGGAATAAAAATGTCTGTACAAATAAAATATAGAAAGAAAAAATTTCGGTGCATGTACAGCGCACGGGCAAACCGGTTGTGGCTAACTTTCAGTAGCCCGTAAGGTGTACGGGCAAACCAGTTAAGGGGTTAAATTTAGAATTTCTATAATACTCCATCTCAGTTTAACTTGGCAGCGTTGAGAAAGGTATACAATGTACCAATCTACTTGAAAAATAGCTCTACTTTTTTTGTTTTGAATTTAAATCCAAGAAAAAAGATAGAAATTAGTAAAAAAAATTGCATATGTTGTAGAAATTAGATTATTTTTACATTGTAGAAATGTAATTATTTTTTAGACAAAGTTAATTAATACAGTCAATAGCGCAACGTTATAAAATTCCAGTTTGGCTGAAAACCGATTTTCGACGCCAACTTTTGTCATTGTTGTAACAATAAAATTATTACACAACAATGCAGATATATCCAAGATGGCGCCCAAAATTAGTTTAACGTTTTTAATTAATATCGTTTTAATTAATTGCAATATCGGAATATAAATGGTCAAAACATGCATTGTCATCCAAACTAAACGTGTATACAAAATTTCAGCTCAATGGGAGGAAGATATCAGCTTCAAAATTGAGTTGCAAGATTCCACCCGAACAAATTACATACATACATACATACATACATACATACATACATACATTGTAAGTTAAATAAAAGCTTTTAATAATTAATACAGTCAATAAAGCGACGTCATGAAATTCCAGTTTGTCTGAAAACCGATTTTCGACGCCAGATTTTATCATTGTTGTAAGTCTTTATTGTTGAAGGACTTGACATTATTACGGAAAATTCCAATCCATTGTTGCAAGCGTTACAAACCTGAGCGTAACGTTGCTTAATTTCTTAAAACGCATCATTCAAGTTCACTCTCCAGCAAAATGTGCCTAAAGAAGTGATCACTTCAATAACAGCTAACGAACCACCGCCTAGCTAGTCATGTATACGTTGTGTTTGTGTGTGCCCGCGAAACTATGGAAAACATCTATGAAAAATGAAAAGCTCGACAGTTTGATGTTGCTTTGCACTCAAAATGACATTACAACGTAAATTGATTACAATGATGTCATTAATGATTTTTCAATAATCAAAGCTTGAACAAAACCTTTAGTGCACAAGTACAAGGATAGTGACTCAACAAAGTTAAGATGTCTAGAAATAAAAGATAGTAAAGTAAAATCGTTGATAATCAACAAGTCGATAACACACAGTTCATACAATAATGTATAACTATAATATAATTGTCAACGATTACATTAATTTACTGAACGAGTTCAGAAAATGGTGGGTAGGCCGTGATGTCATAAGGTACGAAATGAGCAAGAGTGGCCAAACCATGCCACAATCTTTTCCTTACGCTGAGGGTTGCCAGTCCTGGGGCACGGCGGGTTCATACTTGGTGGATTTTGGAAAGACTTTCCAAAGATCAAAAACAAAGAAAGATGTTGTTGTTGTTATTTATGCCACCTGTCTGACGTAGTCAGATCGAGGCCCACGAAATTCATCATGGCAACGGGCTAGAGATACGCCTGTCGTTAGCTGAAGCTTTGAGCCCATGAAGGTGACAGTACAATTTTGCTCACGATAGATGGCGACACCATTCGGACCCACTGATTTAACGAGCACGTACTCCGTGTGCACTCGGCAGATATTTGGTGGCATCGGGGCATCAAACCCAGGCCTTCCGGTCTGGCGTCCGATGCTCTAACCCCTAGGCTACCCACGGCCCCTACAAAGAAGGTGAGAAGTTAAGGGAAAATCTCTCTGGAAACAAAACTAGCAACACAATAACTGAAGGAAAAAGTGCGCTGGTAGTAGTAAGGGGACGTAACAATGTGAAATGCCTAGGGAATCAGGAAGGTTAAAAACGTTCCTAATGATCACGAAGACTCTTCCTGCTCCCTAACCCAATGTCAAAGCTTGACGTTTCAATGCGACCAAAAAAAAATCCCCTGTCCACTTTCAACTCCGTCATATAAAAACCTCCAAGTATAGAACTCTTCTACGCCTCACGTGTGAAATTCATTCCATTCCTGATTGGAAAAAGGGGTTTTGAACAAGCGCTCTCGGACACTGTCTCGAACACTGTTGATCCTCTTAGGACAGGCCACAGTCCGGCTCACCCTTTTTTGGAGGGAGAGTCGTAAGGATGTTATAAAGCGGAATGTCTCTCTGTTTTAAAACAGACCAGGGCATTTCCCTCTTGCAATAGATCCATATTTTACTTATACATGTGTAGCAGGGTCACATATTACATGAAACTCAAGCAAATGATGTAGCGTCACTTCATTCGACGAACATTTTACGACACTACAGGTCATTTTTGAAGCCCAGGGGTCATGATGGTGGCCAGATGGGTCAATGTATTCTTCAAAAGAGTTACAAATTTGAATCATATGTGTATATTTATCAAATTGGGCTGCGGTTTGGTATTTTTACCATTGCAGACCTAGTACATCCCCAGGAGCTGGTATCACTCTTTATTGCGGCGCCATATAGGCGGATACCAATCGCCGCAGGAAATTTTGATGCCCAGTTTTCCACCTGAGCTCTGACGATGCGAATCTGTACTAGGATGTAATTTTGCCGAGAGCACCAAAGCCAAACAGACACTCCAGGGATCTTTTACATGCCGCATAATCATACTACATGACCACTGTCATTTTTCTGCATCACGAAATTCCACCGACTTGGGCCGCAACCTTGGATGCAGAAGGCAAGCGACAAATCAACCACGCCACCCAGACGGCGAATCATATAATGGGTTGGAGGGAAAGTTCTGTCGTATTTTAAATAGGCAGGTGATTTTTCTTGTAAATAAAAAAATCATCTGGCTTCTGAGTCATTCGGATTTTTTTGGTTTCTTTAGCCGCTGTATAATATAAAAGGAGTCTTTTTTTTACGGCTCATCATTTACTTGTGATATTTAAAGTGAAAAACATGTCAGTAGACAAAGTGCATTTACGACACTGCACATTTTGTATGAATTCCTAAAAGGAAGCAACGCATCAGTTGCATGTAAAAATTTTATGTGCGGTATTTCGAAAAGATATTGTAAATGTTCGTACTTGTCAAAGATGGTTTAGCAAATTTCGTTTTGGGGATCTGAGCCTCTAAGAAAGTGATTGATCTGGACGACCATCCAAGATCGATAGGGATATTTTGCAATCCATGTTGGAAAATAATCCACATTTAACAAGTCGAGAAATTGCAGAAGAGTTTGGCATTCATCATGCAACTGTTGGAGATCACATTAAATCTCTTGGATTTGTGTTGAAGAAAAGTGTTTGGGTTCCACATGAATTAACAGAAAAGAGTTTGTCTGATCGTGTAAGAATGTGTTCATCACATCTGATTAGACACAATGTGGAGCCATTTTTGGACAAGCTGGTTACTGGAGATGAAAAGTCCATTCCTTACGAGAATATTAAGAGAAAAAATATTATGGCAAACCAGGAATATCATCAGCAACAGTTCCAAAACGAAGTATCCATCAATGAAAAGTACTGCTTTGTTTGTGGTAGGACAGGAAAGGTCCAGTGTACTACGAGTTGCTGAAACAGGGAAAAACCATTAACGCGAATCTACACTGCAACCAGATGGATAAACAGAATGCTGCTATCGAAGAAATAAGGTCTGTATTAGCGTGTAGAAAAGGAATAGTGTTCAACCATGATAATGCTTGATCGCATACTGCAATGGTGACACAACAAAAACTGAATGCTTTAGGATGGGAAGTCCTTAGTCACCCACCATTTTTATCTGACATTGCACCATCTGATTATTAGCTGTTCAGATCTCTGCAAAATTATCTAACGGGAAAAAAATTCAAGTCTTTTGAAAGTGTTTCTAAGGCAGTTGCTAACTATTTTAACTCCAAGGATGAGAACTTCTACAAAACAGGAATTCACAGGTTACCTGAAAGGGGGCAACAGGTTGTAGCAAATAATGGAGCATATATAATTGATTAATATTAAACACGTATTTTTATAAATGAGTTCAAATATTTTCTTTAAAATACGACAGAACTTTCCCTCCAACCCATTATATATATAGAGAGAGAGAGATAATTGCTTCTGACACTCCATATCCCTCATCAAATATATATATGGGTGGTAGAGGCAAATAAAACAAACATAACAATTTTTGAATAGGGATGTATGGCGGAAGTGCCGCGTTGAGGGACAAATAACAACAACGAAAAAAAGCACACACACATACACATTAACGGAAATGTTCATTAAGCGTGCTTAACCAGTGATTCTGTTGAGAAAATGTCACCAAAGTCTTGGAAATTGCATCCTTCAATGCATGCTTGGCGACCTTTATGGCGTGATTAGCTGACAATATTGGCGATAGTTGAAGGCAAGAAAGCGGCTTGCCAGTGATTTGCTGCACCACCCAAATCGAAATTTGCCCTTGAGATTTCGGTCGTTACGGGTGATTTTACTAATAGCGAAGAGGCAGATATGCATTTAATGCATGATACTGTTAATGGTAAGGGCAGACAAGCGCTAGGGCTGTATCAGGGACGCTTTCCAAGTAGACAGATGCCAAACCACAAAATGTTTCAGAGATTACATTGACAGTTCTGTGAAAATGGCTCATTTATCACCAGGACTGATGGAAGGGATGGATCAAAGTCTGTATGACAAACCCACCAGGAGGAAGTCATCTTGGACCAAGAAGACGAATGCAAGGGGTGTAGCATGTCATTTAAATGTATGTCAACGAACCCTTTTGGAGAGTTTTACTGTTGGTGGATGCAATTTCTTAACCTGTTTTAACATTTTCTGTACGGAATCTCTCTTTAAGTGCTCAGGTAACGAACTTTTTATGTTTCCGCTAATGCGCCATTTTTCTCTCTCTTTGTGCCTCACAACGCGGCATTTACACCCATATATACCAAAACAAAAATTGTTTTAGTGAGCTCTGACACCCCTCAAAATTTGTAGCATCATTATAGAATCCCCCTGTATACATACTAATTTGTATAAAACACTCATTAATAGATTAGCATATATACCAGTATTCAAATATTAACCAATAATAACGACTTATAGCCATAGATGAACTGCATACAAAGATTAATCGCCAAAAAATTTACAAGTTATTGTAACATTTTCTGGCTCAAATAGAAACTGTCGAAATTCACGGTAATGGTCTGTCGACCCTTTTCGCTAAATCAAAAGCCGCCGCCAAATGTATGTACGGTCAGTAATAATAATAGCAACAATAATAAAAGAAATTTAAGTAAAACTAGCGGAAGGTGTACCCACCTGACGGCCGAACGGCAGACTAACCCCCATTGTATAAAAATTATAATACAACCATTCATACTCATTGCTCAAATTGTAAAACTGTAATTTACATGTATGATATAGTTCTACGTTGGCATCATTATTTGGTTATTTTGGCGACCATTTTTGGCGATTTGGCAACCGGACGTAAGCTTCTGGAAATTACTTGAGAAATCTATAACATCACGATGTATGGCGAAAGCGGATTTTTCGAGAAAGGCCTGGAAGAAAGAGGGGCCCTTAGGCAAATCGGTCTTGGCATCTCTCGTCACTTAAATTCAACTTTTTAAGACCCACTTTTTTTACTATAACATATGTATAAATAAATTTACTACACCATCAGGAAAAGCATTTTTATGTATGGAGAGAAAAGTAATTTAAATTATTTATGTATGCAGATAAATTTTGGCTTCATCAAAATCTTCGCGATTTTTTTTCTGTTGATGAGCCAATGCGTAATTTAGCCAAAGATCGCCAATGGCAAGGGACGTTATAACTTACGTTAGAATCCAAATATCTAAAAAAAACCCGTTAAGATTTGCACTGACTGACCTCTACTATATCGTGCCACGTTTCGTTCAGTTCCATGATGCGGTCGAACAACGATGCAGATTTCTCTACCAAGTCTTTGGTCGCTGTCCATCTCGCTGTCTCGGACTGGAATCGAGTGGCCGTATGCACGCGATCCGGAAGGGACGTCATCATGGAGATGACGTCAGCCAGATCTTCTCCAAATATTTCCTTTTCTCGATCGCTGAAGACCTGCTCCAACATGTACATAGTGTCCTTGATGGACGACGAGTTGAACTAAAAAAAGGGACAAACAACGAATAAAATATTTTGTGAAATAAAGTAAGAAAATAACACTGAAAAATTTAGTTTATGTTTAAGATAGGAAAAATAGGATGAAGTCAAGTGAATAAACGCCATAACACGTGAGACGCGAATTTTTAAAAAACAAGACTTTACAATTGGTTAAAAGGCCTGTCATATGTTTAGTGTCGAGTCTGTCTTGCCATTTTTAAGACTGTATTGGGAGTAACCCAGACCCAGGATAGGACAAAGATTTGAAAGGTTTTATCACATGGAGAAGTATTTCACCATTAATACTATATCCTGGCTTCGCTATCCTATTGATAGCATCACATATTTCATTTTCATTTGATTCGACCCATTTTTTCTGGTACAAAATGTGTTTCGTATTTTTTTCTCCTATACCGGATGTTAAAGGATATATATCTCTTTACATATTAAAAGGTAAAATGAAATTAGTTTGATATCACGGGGCACGGCGCCAAACACTGTTTGGCGCGATAAAGAATCACGCCAAGCAGCGTATGTCGTTGGAATGAAATCCAAGAGGGCGGCATAGCGATAAGACTCGTCAGGAAAATAATTTTAAAGAACTGTTTTGAAAAACATTAAAATCGATTTCAAATGAAGAAGTCAGGAACAGATTGAGTCTAACCAAGATCAATAAATAATGAATATCAACATTTTAAAAAAAATCATATTTACTAATAGTAATAATATGCAGTATACAATAATCTTATAATTTTATAGAGATAAATATAAATAATATTCATATAATATTAAATAGTAATAATTATTAGATATTCATGTATTATTTATTATTATTTTATATAATAATCATATAATATAATTTAATAGTTTTTATAAAAAAGAATAATCATCGTATTGTAATATAATAAGAATTGTACAGATATAAGAATACTCACTTATCATAATTATAAATAAATCTCAAAATAATAATTCCAATAAATAACATAATAATTATAAATAAATAACATATGTAATAATATTTATAAAATAACAATTATTACAAATAACGAATATTATATGATTATTACATATAATAATAATTCTATTTTTATATAATCACATAATATACAGTGGACCCCAAAAGTGTTCGTACACTTGCAATTTCCTGTAAGATTTAATGTTTTCGACTAATAAAAATTAATATATTGAAATTGTAATTTTTTATGATATCTGCAACTTGTTCTTAATATAATGACATAATTATTTTTTAAAATAATCTAACTATTATTTTTAAAAATTAATAATCAAAAAGCTATTGAAAAATTACGTCACAAAAGTCTTCGTACACCTAACAAAAATCTCAACTTAGCTTTAAATATTGTATTTTTCTTATTTTAGAACTTAGTAGGATATCTTTTAGTGTCCACAATAACTTTTAAATGTTTTGGTACAGATTAAATCATTTTTTTTGTAATTTCTGCATCTGTTTTCCTCCATGCTTCTGTTATTATTGTTTTTACTTCCCATTATGTGTTTATATGTCATGTTTTCTTTTTTTAAAATCAAATTCTCCCCAAATATGTTCTACTGGGCTAAATAAACTGATTGAGGAGATGTTTTCAGTATTTTGAGGCAGTTCTTGAGACACCAGTAGCCTACATTGAGAGAAGTGCGCTTGGTGTCATTATCTTGTTAAAAAATGAAGTGGTCTCCAATGTCCAAATTTTGGGCGGATTATTTAAAATTCCTCTAAAATATTTAGATAGAGAGCTCATGATTCACAATACCATAAATAAACCCAATTACCTAATTTTAAAGTCCATTTACACCCCCACGCAAGAACTTCTCCACCTCCATGCTTCAGCATGGAGGTGGAGGAGTTCTTGTTTCACATAAATTCATGGGATTAATTTCCTCATTTTTGATGTGTAACATCTTTACTCTCGGTTGCTGGATATTTGTTGGAGTGATTTTGTGAAAAGGGACGGAAATGCGTAACAGGAAGTCGGGGAGGCGAACGATGTTTGATTTGACCAATCAGCGCTCTTGGCGGCGTCTTTTCCGTACCCTCCCAGTGAAGTTCTGTTTTTCTCCTTCATTCAAGAGGGGTCCCCCTCCCCCCGAGTGGTCTAAGCCGTGGGATGTTTTGTTTTCTCACTTTAGGGTCAGAGAAGAAGCTTAGCTGGATCTTGTAAAGATATAACCACGTGGGGTCTAACTCTAGTAGTCATATAGCGGCCAGTCTTTTTTATGTTGTTAAATTTAGCATTTCAAAATATTCGAATTCAAAAACTCGGTTTCGTTTTCTTGACTCTAAATCCCCTTCGCACATACAAGCAAGTATTATTAGACTTCATACAGGATAAACTTGCGATTCTTACGCTCAATTGTTAAAGTCTCAGGGCTCGTTGTGTATGAAATCTGAGGTTATATTAAATATGTGTAAACTATATTAATAATTAAATAAACTGTTAAGTGTCTGATAAAGTTCATTATTCTTAAAAAAGTACGAATAAGTAATATGGAATTATTCGAATAAATATTTTAATGTATATCTTTTTCAAACTTTGAGGTTAATTCCTGTCCCTGTCAATATGATATTTTTAATTGTGATTAAAAAAACCAACTAATTAATTACTCAGGTAATTTTGATTTACTCTAATATTTCTAAGATTTAAACATTTACCAAGCTAATTAAATTTTCATGATTTTGTGATTGGCTGAGACGGGTAAATCCAGAGCAGAATATATGCGAGATTTTCGGCAAAAGAAACGTGAAGAAAAAATTAAAAACTGTAAGAGTACAGCCGAAAAGAATTGCACATAATTCAACTCACCCCAGCAGGGATTTTCGGGCACGTGCAACGAACACAATTCTCTCACAAACATCAAAGGCCTACCCAACTACTGGTTTACCAAATCTATTTGCCAGTCAGGCAACTTTACGATTGTCTGCTCATAGTTTTTTTGAATGATGAACTCAAGCTCGAAATGAACACAAATCGAAATGTTTCGACAACTAACAGTGGTACTGTTATTGACGCTGTTTTTCAATAGTTTTTAAATACTTTGAAATCACAAGTGTTTGTGTCATATTTTAGTTATCATAATTCTATCGTGTGTGTGGGTTTCCGCTTTTCCCCAAATTGAACAAGAATAATTATTTTTGATAAAAAGTTTTGCGTTACTCCTAGGGTTAATTAAATAAAATTTTAATAAAGATATAGTTATTCGATAGAAAATTATTTCCAATCATACCCGATTCATTTTTTTCAGGATTTAAGTTACTATTGCGTATTTACCACGATAACATGTCAGATGTTACACATCATATGCAATTACTGTAAGACTCGTTCCTTTTTTTCATTTACAAACTATTATATGCCCAGCAGAACCAAAAATGTTTAATTTTCCGTCATCCCAATCAAATTGCTGTCAATTTTGAATTTTATGAAACTTAATCCCAAGAATCAAATCGGATGAATGAACCATGGAGATGGAAGTGTTCTTGTGTGAAAGTGTAAATCGGCCTCAAAATTAGGAAATTTGGTATTTTTCGATGGTATTTTGAATCATCAGATCTTTTTAAATATTTTAAAGTGAAATTTTAAATTATCCGGTGAAAATTTGGATATATGAGACTACTTCATTTTTAACAGGATAATGACGCCAAGCGCTCTGCTCTCAATATACGCCGCTGGTGTCTATAACTGTCCAAAACTGAAAAAAACCTCCTCAATCAGTTTATTTAGCCCAGTAGAACATATTTGGTGAGAATTTAATATATAAAAAAAGAAAACATGACATGTAAACACATAATGGGAAGTAAAAACAATAACAGAAGCATAGAGCAAAACCGATGCAGAAATGACAAAAAACTCATTAAATCTATACTAAAACATTTAAAAGTTATTGTGGACACTAAAAGATATCCTACTAAGTACTAAAGTAAGAAAGAAATACAATATTTAAAGCTAAGTAGAGATTTTTGTTAGGTGTATGAAGACTTTTGTGGCGTAATTTTTCAATAACTTTTTGATTATTAATTTTTAAAAATAATAGTGTTATCATTTTTAAAAAAACAATTATGTCATTCTGTTAAGAACAAGTTGCAGATATCATAAAAAATTACAATTACAATATATTAATTTTTATTAGTCGAAAACATTAAATTTTATAGGAAATTGTAAGTGTAGGAACACTTCTGGGGTCCACTGTATAAGAATACTCATTTATTATAATTATAAATAAATCTCAAAATAATAATTTCAAAAAAAGAAAAACAAGCCTTACAGTAGTCGCATATGATGTGTAACATCTGACATGTTATCGTGGTAAATACGCAATAGTGATTTTAATCCTGAAAAAATGCATCGGGTATGATTGGAAATAATTTTCTATCGAATAAATATATCTTTAATGAAAATTTTATTTAATTAACACAAGGAGTAATGCAATTTTTTATCAAAAATATTTATCCTTATTCAATTTGGGGAAAAGCGGAGACAACAGATTTATGAAAACTAAAATATGACACATATACTTGTGACTTCAAAGTATTTTAAAAATCGTTGAAAAACAGCGTCAATAACAGTACCACTGTTAGTTGTCGAAACATTTCGATTTGTGTTCATTTCGAGCTTGAGTTCATCTTTCAGAAAAGCTATGAGTGGCTCAGCTTCTGGCAAACTGAAGTTAACGTTAAAATCACCATTCAAAATCATGGGAAGCAAATGAGTTTTTTTTTTTTAAAAAAAAAGAGCAGAACCACCTTCTGTATACGGTAAAAGTACAAAAATGCAGGAAATATTAAAATTTTTTTTTAACTGTTTGATTCGGAGAAATGTATGCGACCACCGAAATAATTGTTTGTCCATTTTCAAATAAGCATTCTGCCACACATATGTCCCCAATATTGACTAACAATACCCAGCCCACTTGTTTGACGATCAATAATGTCCATATATTACTTACTCGTATTTTTTTTTAAGAATGATGATCTTTGTCAGACGCTTAACAGTAAATATAGTTATAAATATAGTTTACACATATAAATATAACTTCAGATTTCATACACAACGAGCCCTGAAACTTTGACAATTGAGCGTAAGAATCGTAAGTTTATTCTGGATGAAGTCTAAAATAATAAGACTTGCTGGTATGTGAGAAGTAAATTTAGATTCAAGTAAACGAAACCGAGTTTTTAAATTCGAATGTTTTCAAATGCTAAATTTAACAATATAAAACAAAAAGCTGGCGGCTTGATTGCTACTAAAGTTGGATCCCGATACGAGGGTAGCGAAGAGACACCATCAAGCGCATGTTTAAAAATTAGAAATATTAAAGAAAATCAAAAATACCCGTTTACTTACTTAGTTAGTTTTTTTAATCGAGAAATCTCTTTTTTAATCACAGTTAAAAATTTTATATTGACAGCGACAGGAATTAACCTCAAAGTATGAAAAGGATTCTCACTAATTCCATATTACTTACTTGTATTTTTTTAAGAATGATGAACTTTGTCAGACGCTTAACAAGAAATATAATTATTAATATACAGTTTACACATATATAAATATATCCTCAGATTTCACACACAACGAGCCCTGAGACTTTGACAATTGAGTGTAAGAATTGCAAGCTTATTCTGAATGAAGTCTAACAAGACTTGCTGGTATGAGCGAAGTGGATTTAAAGTCATGAAAACGAAATTGAGTTTTTGAATTCGAACCTTTTGAAATGCTACATTTAACGATATAAAAAAGCTGCCGGCTTGATGGTTACTAGAGTTGAACCTCGAAGCGAGGCTAGCGAAGAGACACCACCAAGCGCGCTGATTGGTCAAATCAAATAGCGCTCTCTTCGCCGGCTTGATGGCTAGTAGAGTTGGACCCGAGCGAGGGTACCGAAGAGACATCACCAAGCGCGCTTATTGGTCAAATCAAACAGCGCGCGCTTCTCTGACTTCCTGTTACGCATTTCCGTCCCTTTTCACGAAATCACTCCAACAAATATCCAGCAACCGAGAGTAAAGATGTTACACATCAATAAATAACATAATAGAATTAAATAACATAATAATTATAAATAAATAACACATATGTAATAATATTTATAAAATAACAATTTTTACTAATAACGAATATTATATGATTATTACACATAATAATAATTGTATTTTTATATAATCACATAATATATATTAAAATGGATAATGAATAGCAACTAAAAAGTACCGAGAGCTTGCTATGTTCCAAAAACAGCAAGTTTCTTCAACAAATTTCATCGAACAAGAAACGTTAAAAAACATTTTTAAAAAGTAAAATAAATTGAAAATAAACGATTTATTGCAATAATTAAGAATATAACTCATTATTTTTTTTAAAAAATAGCCTAGTTCTCACCAATGATATGAGAAATATCCATATTCGAAAATAGCATTAAATAAAACAGAAGACTGAAATATTGTTTGATTCGGAATTGCAATGAAAATGGTTAAATTCTAAAAGAAATCGAATTAAATACGTTTGAAATTAATAGGATTACCGGAACAGAACCAATAAAAATTATTTCTAATATGCGTTATCTCCACAGCAACCACATCGCCAGAGGATAAAAATAACAAGGTAACCCTATTGTAATGTTATCGCTCATCTTGGCGAACATAAACAACAACTTGGCGCTTGCCCCGTGATATCAAACTAGCACCGGTAATATTAATTATTTATGGAATATTTTGAAATTTTAAAACGCTACATTATGAACAGATGTATGAATTACAATGTTGCAAGTTTTCATAAAAATTGAGATATTTTTCTGCCTGTAAATGTGTTTTGCGTTTAGTTCAGGTTCTCGTACATTTGGCAAAGACACCCTTAAGCCGATTTTTGGTTAAAAAAAGAAGTTATTCCAGAATTTTATAAATTACTTACTTTATGACTATAACATAAACCAATGAATTGTGTGTCAGCATATACAGGATATCCCGAAACTCAACGTAAAGCGGGTAAAAAAAATTGGCAATTATTGTTACTGAAAGAAAAGAGGCAAATGTCGCACCTCTTTGGAATCTTAACAAAATGGGTCATCTTTTCAAATACCTTGCCTACGGTAGTACGCAATATCTTTCTTTTTATGAAGAGTCAAAGTTAGGTGACATTTCTTCAAACCACGCTAATTTTAACTACCGATGTTGTGACCGATTTGTGATTGTGGTTAACAGCATGGTTATGTACCATCACATTAGTAAAAGAACCTCTGTAAAATTGTGAGATTTGTAATAACAGTACCCTATTATATGATGCAAGGTGTCAACAGAGGTGTTTATAATTAAAGATCTTTCGCAAATCAAAAAGTTCGATATGCTTGTTATAGAAAGAAAAATAGTAAGTTTTGTACCACTTTGAAATATTAACTAAATGGATTATACAAAAGGTCGTTCTCACTTTATGGAAACAATTTTGATAATTAATTTTTATCTATAAATGCCGTATTTTTTTGTCGCGATTTGCTTCCATCTCTAGCTCGAACATTCCATGAAACTAAACTTTTTTTTAGTGCTGTCATTACTCCGTTTGTCTTGAACCGTTTTCCAAAGTCCGTTCGTTGTTCTTGGATGGTGTTTTCCTAAGACTCGTTTAAATAAACTGAAAGTACAAAAGACTATTGGAGAAGTGTAGGTAATTTTACAGGTATTTCATCAAATGGGATACTTTTTATTCCTGTTAATGATTTTTTTCTTTGCGAGTGACTAGACGCTTTGTCCATATGAAGCTCAACTTTATCAATGTACTTTTCTATATAAGGATGGAATTTCTTCCTCAGAAATTAGTTCTTAAATATTCTGTTGATAGTGGAGTGAGTTAATATTGGATTTGCTTGAGACTTTTTGATTTTTAATTTGTCATTGTAACAGAATCCTGCCACTATCACGAATTTCTCTGAGAACTTTTCTGTACACTGACGAAGCCATTTCGTACGGTTATTTCCGTCAGTTGAGCAATAGAAAATTAATCTTCTTTTATTACAAACACTTAAGTATACCCATGATTCATGGAGCGTAACCCCAAATTTCCCCTTTTCAACAGTAGGTGATTTTATATAATTTTAAATTTTTTTTCAGGGTTATATTTTGGCAAAAGCAAATTAACTTCAGGTTTAAACATCTTTCTTAACTTTAAATCTTTGCGAATGGTTTTACTTACAGTGCCGGAAGATATACCTAGTTTCTATACAATCAATTTTTGAGTCGGATCGTTTTCTTTTTGGATCAGAGACTTTATTTTCTTGATAGCTGCATGCGTAAGAACAATCTTAGGATGAAGTTCCGCGGTCATGATTTTATTTTTACTTTCAGCTGGATGGGTTTTTTTTTTTCAAATTTAATTTATTATAAATTTTTTTTTTTGAAATGCAATACGCGAGATTTTACACCGATTTATAATTTGTTGATATGAATATTTCTTTTCGGAAAGCGCAGTTATGCAACCTCCCAGCCATATATCAATTTTAGGAGACATTTTCAAAATAAATCTTTTATTTAACATTCCAATCGAAAGAAAACATTAGCAGACGATTATTCAGAAGTTGCCAAAGTGTTATCTTAAAATGCAAATGAGAAAATATTCTGTTTTTTGAAAAATTTGCCTGGGATTGTATTATGTTTATGGGTTTCAAACATAATTAGATGCACATATTAGTTATTAAATTGGTTTAATAACGATCTTACTGCACAGAATAGCATATTTATATCTACAGATTCATTTCTCATAGTTGCGTGGTATTTATATACAAATTCCTCCGCTCAGTCACAGTTACCAGTATTTAACTGGTTGCAGTTAAATACACCACAGATTGACACATTTAGGAAAATATTAAACACATGTAATAATTTTCTTTTATGGAGAGTCAAAGTTAGATAACATCCTTTTCTCATACTATGTTAGTTTTAACTAAACGAGTCAAGTATTTACTCTGCTTCTGACTGTGACTAATAACACGCTTGTGTAAGAAAACAACAGTGAAAAAAATCACTGTGAAATTATGAAATTTGTGCTCACTGTACCTAACGATGTGATGAAAGGTGTAAATTTTTCACAATTAAAAAATATGTCAGCCATCATAAAACTAAGTGATATGGAATTTTTACAATTTTTTCCTATAGAATTGATATATCTCTTCCCTTTTCCTTCAGTGAATTCTTAACGTAGAGTTTCGAAACACCCTGTTTTAGATATTAAGATGTAAAATCTCAACAGAAAAAATCAATTTGTATTTTTTTATACGAACCTTTTCCTTTAAATTCATGATATCCAGAGACCGACACTCCCGTAGATTAGGCCCACCTCTAGACCAGCCACTGTTTTCACATGACCATCGGGCCCTACCTAAAGAGTGAAAAAGTAAATGTAGAATAAAATACTTGTTTAAAACAATTATAGAAAAATAATAATACTAATCAAGTTCAACTTTTAGAATCAGGAAATGGTTCTATTTTTTTAACATAAACTTAGTTCGAGTATTGATTATGAAATTGATTTACATAAATTGTAAACTAGATTAGGAAAAACTTTACTTTTATGGGGTACAAGGAGTGACAAATTCCCAGACTGCTTATGCCCTAGCCATTAGGCTTGATGTGAAGAAGTGGAAATGGAATATAGTTGACCTTGATCTTTCCGGTGCTGGTGGCCTGTTATTCCATCCCTCTATATATCTACACTGCTACAATTGGTAAATGCAACACCAAGAAAGACAAGAGATAGCACAACACAAAATTTATTTTGTAGATAACATGCTGACCAAGTATCAAATGATTAAATTTATAGACTTCTCTGAAGTGGGGTTCCTGCCAGAATCAGTAACCAGAGTAGGACAATGCGTGCCACATAAGGTCGCGCATTATCCTGTTGAATTATGGCTGTGGCCAAGCCCTGAAGCTAAGGAAGGACAACTGGCTCCAACACCTCGGAGATGTATAGCGCTGGCTGTTTAAAATACAGGCAATGCGTACTACTGGAGTGCGAGAGTGATATCCAATACCACCCCATACCATAATACCCGGCGCAGGACCAGTGTGGTGGTGCATAACACAGCTGTTCAGCATCCTCTCTCCACGGTGTCTCCAGACTCGAATCCGACCATCGTGGTGTTGCAGACAGATGCGTGACTCGTCAGTAAAGACAACTTCATTCCATTCTGCCGCCCACATCCTTCTTTAATCGCACCATTGGCGGCAGAGACGTCTGTGGCTCTGCGTCAAGGGTAGACCAAGAAATGGACGTCTTGCGGACAGACCACTTTGCTGTAAACGGCGTCGAATGGTACGCGCAGACACTGAATGAGGTGTTACAGACTCAATGTGCTGTGCTATGGTCCGTGATGTGACTGAGCGATTTGTCACTGCCATGCGCACAATTTGCCTGTCCTCACGTGAAGTAGCGCACTGAAGTGGATGCGATCGATCACATCGGTCCGTCGTACCCTCCTGCATTCAACGGTCACATATCCGCGTTGCAGTTGTTTAGTTTCATCCAACACGCGACTACCGATTTCCCTGAAAGATATTCCACACTCTCGGTAGGCCACTATCCTTCCTCTGTCGAACTCGGATACTTGATCAAAAGCTGATCGCTGTTTTCTACGAGACATAACTGATCGTTTTTTGAAACAACCACAAGAAAAACACAATGGCCGAACTTGAAATCGTCGAAATCTCCAAGCCTTATATAGTGCTTTGAGGTGGCACCACAGGCGTGCGTGATGTGTGTCTGCGCTGAAATTCTAATCATTTGCATATCTCACCTCCGCTAATGCATGTTGTAAATTTCATGTTATTTGAGTGCTTCCTTCGGGGTGTTGCATTTACGTTGGCCAGCAGTGTAGTTGACCTTGATCTTTCCGGTGCTGGTGGCCCGTTATTCCATCCTTCTATCTAGTTCAGTTAGTTTTTTATCCTTGTTTGAGTAAGACGTTGCTGTGTCGAAGTGTCATGATCATGACAGACTTAAAAATCATGCTCTGCATACATTTTAAATTTCTCGAGAAATTAAAAAAACCAGCTCCAACTGAATGCTTTAAATTGTTAAAAGAACTGCACGTCACATAGTCAAAGTTTTGAATGCCATTAATGATTTTCGGGAGGTTGTTGTGAAGATGGCGAATGTTCTTATCGATCTGTGACATCAAGAACAGGGGATGCTCACCATTTATGTTCAACATTATCTACAATGTGTGACGGATCTATACGTGGTTCCATTAATATCTTATCTCTTTAGACAAAATATTTAATTCAACCAACTTTCATCGAGTAAGCGAACGTGATTTATGTAAATGAGGTAGATTATATAAATTCGGTTTTCGCGAGTTCGTAGTAAGAAAGGAAGGAATTGATTTGTTGCCACGTTGTTGTTTACACGCTGAAGTTGACACGTTAGATGTGTGCGAATTGGAGTTTAACAGAAGTTGAGAATTAGTTGTTATTTGAAGATTGTAAAGCAGTGGAAAGATTACAGAGCGCGGAGCCATCGTCATTTGATCTAGCCCAGGCATGTCAAACACGCGGCCCGCCATTGCATAGGTTGCGACCCGCGGAGACATTTTATTAAATTATAAATATCAGTCTTTAAGGGCTTTTTCATTTTGAAATTTATTTCTTGTAAACTTTCAATTAAAAAATTTACAATATATTAACCTATAGTACGAGAGCTAGCAACGTCAGAAAAACAAGAATTTTAGAAAAGCTAATTCTTTAATATATCTTTCTCTGCGTCCTTCCGAACCGCGTGCGGGTTATCTGGCAGCCAGTAAACGTTGCATTTATTAATGCGCATCATACCTTTACGGGAAAAAAATTGATTTTTTAAATTATTTTAGAAAGAAATCTTTCTTTTTCACTAAATTTAAAATGTTATTAACAACATGAATTTATTAATGCCAGACATTTTTGGTGTTGAAAATAATGTGCCAGATGCTATTTTTTATTAAAAAAAATAATTAATTTCAAACCATTTTAGAATGTCTGTAATTTTAATATTACTTTATTTATACATAAATAAGTACAAATTTAATTTGCCAGACATTAATTCGGTTGCGTTCTTAATAGCCAGGCCGATTTATTGGTGTAGTATACCGCGGTGTTATGAGAGAGGCAGTGACAAAGTAGGTAGGCGGCAGACAGACAGGATTACGTTACACTACTTAAAGTATTCGAAAAACTTTATTTTTATGTCTTCGATGATGAGTATAATAAAAAATTAATATTTAAATTATTTAAATAATAATAAATAGTTGAGTAAGGGGATTCACCCATGTGACGTCCTGTTTTTTAAGCATTCTTAGAGAATATTTTTTTTCACGACCAGTAAAAAGATAGAACTTTAAATTTTTCATCATTTGTTTATATGTATTTTAAGAGTATGTATATACATGTTTATCTAAAAATATCCAATAGAACGTGAGTTATAGCACTCTGAACACACCCTCCTCGAAAAAATGAACACTCACTTCCTCTACGATTCCAGCTGATTGACTTATTTTAAATACAAAAACACTAACGGCGTTTTAATCTATAAGCTTAAAGGCACAGAATGGACTATACTCAATTTAAAATATCAAAAATTGGATTTTTGGTAGAACTCTGAAGAAAAAGTTTCGAATTTCATGGGGTTTTTTTGTTATGTCTTTATTTTAAAAAATAAAATATTTTGAATTTTGAAATGATCGTAGTCCATTTTATACCTATGTATGTTCTGAGTCTACCCTATAAATTTGAAGTTTTTCGGTCAAACCGTTCTTGAGATATGATGGAGGAAAGTTTGAAAAACACAGTTTTGAGAAAAACGTGTTTAAAAGTTTCAAGTCTGATTAAAACACAATTAAAATTTTAGCTTAGCGCTAGGAGCAGCTGCTTTCATAACACCTGCTTCTTTATAACGACTTCGAAACTAAAAAAAATTACTTTACCACCCTATTGTAGACATATTAAAAAAGAAATTTTTGAAGAATTTTTTTTTTCGATTTCTTGAACGCATCGCATGGGTGAATCCCCTTAAATATTTCGTCAGCCTGGGGTGACTCAGTAATCACTCCTGGGTTAACTCACTGATTTTAAAATTTGCCCTAACCTACGCCTCTCTTTATGTGGACAAGCAGCAAGGACTCACAGAATGGAATTCTTTTTAGAAGGAATCCAAAAAAAAAATGTATGTTACATAAATTTTAAATGTCCGCTGATTCATGAGGAATACAGACCAAAGAGCTTTGAGTAAATTTCCTACTATTAGTCAACTCTCTGATCAGGAGAAATAAAAAAAAAATCTTCAATTAAACAAAGGAAACAAAAAAGAAAATATCGTTTTTTAAATATCATATAAATTTTATTGTAATTGAATAAAATGATTTTATAAAAGATAGAGAAAAAATTGCCATTGATACAATAACAAAATTCTCATTACTATTTATACATATTATGTTTTGGTAATCAGAATCTATTTTTCCCTGAAATATGTGTTTTCATTCCGTAATAGTGTCACAAAAAACCGATGCATCTCCATAGTCGTCATCATCATCACTGCTCCCATTATTATCAATATTATCATCATCATTATCATCACATCTTGCGTTTTGTTTTGGTTTTCTAGTAGTGTTGGTTCTGGAGCAAAAAAAAATCATTATTAGGTTATCATGGTCTAAATAATAATTTACTCTTTTGATTTATTATATTATAAATAATACTTTACTTTTTATTGATAATGTCAGCCACTGATGATGGAAACTGCTCCCCAGCAAACCAAACGAAATCATATTTATCATCATTGATTATCCACCCGGAAGCTAACGGCGATAAAGATGGTGGATTTTTTAAATGAGCATTTCTCCAAAACTTTGTCACATACCGCACTCGCAATAAATGCTGATATAATTCAGCTTTACATGGTGGTAAGCTGGATGAATCGAAACTTCAACATTTCTTTTCGAAATTATCATCGGGTTTTTTTTATTGATACGCTTTCGAAAACAGATAGAAGCGGACATCATTAACATTTGAAGAGTTAGGCATCCCATACATGTGACATATAAATTTTTCCAATGTGGCAAATGTACGTTCAAGTTTATCTTCATTGTCAGTTATAATCTCCTGACATGCTAACTGATACTCGACAGATTTTTCGAGCAGTTTGAAGGGTCTTAGTTTACCTTTCCGAAAAAATGCTGGGGTATAATCGCACCCTGTTATTGCGTGGAAACATGGTAGAGCTTTCGATAAAGAAATACCAAGACTTTGGTATAAATCATTGATCCTTATAAAACGTTCATAGTTTCCTACGCCCCATTGGATCCAAAGCTTCAAAGATGCATTCAGATGATCCATATTCCCAAGAAGTATTAACAGAATATCGGAGTCTGAGCAGCGTACAACAACTTGAGCGTCAACGCTTATCTGGCAAATATGATATATAATTCGAGTATCAGCTTCTTCATGTTTTTCACATGATAATGCTTCTTCAATATTTCTAATAACTTGGTTATTTACAACACGATACGAATAGCACTTATCGAAGCTTAGATAAATAGTTTTATTCCCAATAAAAGGAAACATGTTATCGTTAGCCCAATGATCAATCAAAAATTTTACGAGAGCTTCCTTGAACTGAGTATTTTTGAGTTCGCCAGCAAAATTATGAGGCCGAATTTGATTAGGTCCAATGGAAGTTGTACTGGTTGTTTCGTTGCGACGTAAACGCTCACAATCTTTTATTGAAGGTGTGAAATACCGATCAAACACGTCAATGCGAGATGATTTAAACTGTGAAATCATTCTAAGGAATTTTTTTGATATGCCATCGAAAGTTTGAGGTACTTCTTTCATGGGGTGTAGCATGAAGAAACCGTCTGAAATGCTAATATCAAAAAATAAGGATTGCTGATTGGCCTTGCTAACTTTTTTCTCGAAAACTTTAATTGATTGTGCTTTATCTGTTTTACAAATACAACCATCTGCATGACACATCGATGTTGGTATCGGCGTTAGTGGAAATTCCAGTACTTTTTCAATATCGACCAAAACAGATCTCGTTGCATTCTTAGCTCAATAACTTTGTTACCAAGAGTTATTTTTTTCTTCTTTGGAGCACCAGCAAAATTAAGCACTTGATTATTTTTATTGGCTTATCAAATCTGTCCTGATCTTCAGCACATTCAGTAATAAACTGTTTCCGTAAATTTTCGCCATTTTTCTCAATGTTCGGCAAAAAGTTCGCATCATTTTGAGGTACAGGCTTGGCAGTTGTAATGTTATATAAACTATCTTTGTCTAAACTTTCATCAAATGGATTAATATTCTTCTAAAAAATTTCAAAGAAATCAGCGATTTGTTTGCCATAAATTTTGATTCGATTTGGTTGCAAATCCGCAGACACGTCTTGTAATTGCTTCAATCCACAAACATCGAGAACGTGGGAGATTATAGCTGCTATAATGCTGTGACTTTTGGTCCAGCGTTGACGGGCAGCTATGGAATTAGTAAAATGTGCAATACCACTGAGGCGTCTAGCCGCTTCGGCATTGATAGTCTGCTCCAGTGTAAGATCAATTGGTATCCTCGAGAATGGTTTGTCGGTTCTTTTTATTCCAAAATATCCATTCATGAAATCATTTTTTAGTCCAGGATGTGTTTCATCTACTTTATTTAAATTGTCTAAATATTTAACACACGATCGAGCATAATTCGGTTGATTTACTGCGAAAAGTAAATTGGTTATTTTTGGAATAACATATTTGAACATTTCAAAATCTCCCATGCGTATGCTTCTTGACAGGGTAATATAATAATTTACTAGCTGGATGTAAATCAAATAGAATTGAGCCGTTTTGCCATGCTCACCTTGTCTTGTTTCTTCTGCGAATTTTTGATATGCAGATAATACTCTCGATAATACATTATTAGGTAATTCTATTGTCATAGATGAATGAGAATCTGTAACTTCCTGATAATGAAGGAGATCGTCCATAACTTGTTTCTTCAGGAAATTGTATTCAGTATTGTCCATCTTCAAAAATTGATTAAAATGTAACATTTGCAAGCCAAGAGCCATCAACGGGTGCAGACATTTGCAACGATTAAAATGTTTACCTTCAATTATACCGTTCACTGATCCAGAAGCAACAATATTACTCTCAATCATCATATGAGATCGACCACACTCATTTATAAAAACTCCTATGGCTTTAAAGAAAGCCATCATTAAATGGAATGAACCAAGATGGATGAAAAGATTATTGAATTGTGGCTTTGACGTTGATTGGATTTTATATGCTATTTTAGCTATCGCCAGGTCATAAGTAACTTGCATGTATGTTTGATTACATTCCTTTCCAACAATTTGGGCCTGTTCCATTGTATGTTTAACTACAGCTACATTTGTTGGTGAAAAATTAATAGGTGTAATATAAGATACTTTTTGTTTGGGACTAGTATCTTTAATGATTTTATAATTAAAACCTGTCCACATTGGAGTATTTGGCACATGCAAGAAGTGTGAAAGTAAATATAACAGATCTATTGTTTCTATTCAAAGGTAAATTTGCAGGTAGAGTTGGTTCATTGTCTTCAACTGGTGTTAAATTTTCTAACATTTGCAATCGATGAACTAAACGACGGTAGTTCTGGAGTTTTCTCGTTAAAAGTCCGTCTTCCTTTTGTTGGTGGTAGTGGTATATCAAGATTTCCACATATATTACTTGAATTAATTCAATATCATAATCATCACTTACATTTGGTAAATTATTTCCTACGGTGTCATGTAAAGTGTCCTTTCCAGTTAAAGTATCAACGTATCTATCAAATTATCGAATGCTACACCTGTGCATAATGATGGACTCTGAATGATGTCAGGAGGACAAATTTGAGAACGGTTTACAGATGAGATCGTAGCTTCAGTTTCCAGTTCTTCCAGCGTATTGTAGTTACAACAATGTCCAAGTCGATTTAAAATATTAATTATTTTTTCGACTACTTGTAAGATTTTTCACAGTCATACCCAGAGTTATGTGCTTTA
>BMAO01012339.1:0-18737 GCA_019973975.1 Trichonephila clavata
ATATTCTATGTAATATCATTGTAACGTGTCTATTCGCGTACTTTTCATTATGTTTCTTGGGGAAATTTTATTAAATTAAATAATGTTCAATTGATATTTTTCTCTTGAAGAAGAAGATGAAATCTATGCAATTGATGTCGTATATTTAAGCATTAACTTTTAGGTTCAATAAGAGAGAGAGAGAGGTTAGGAGTGTTGTTGTTGTTGTTTCTAATGTGCCACCTGTCTGACAGTTAGTTAAATGTTAGAAGTTCTAGATTAATGTAAATTAATTGAAGGTTAGACGAGAGAGAAATTTGTTGATTGATTTATTGTAATAAGGTGAACTACCAGCTGGAAGTATCCAAGGAACTTGGAATCGCCCAGAGTGTCATCTCCAGGCTTTGGCAACGATTCCATGATGATGGTAATGTGAGTAGATGTTACAGCGCAGGTCGCCCCCGAGTTACAACGCCGAATAAGACCGGTATTTGGCAGTTACTGCCAAAAGAAACAGACGGAGCACAGCATCAGACCTATCTCGTCAGCTCTCTTCAGCTACCGGTACGACAGTTTCAAGACAAACCGTGTACAGACGCTTAGGGTACATTGGTCTATATGCTCGTAGGCCTGTCAGATGTGTTCCCCTTACCGCAACTCACTGTCGCCTGTGATTAACCTGGAGTAGAGAGCATGCATTGCGGACACCGCAACAGTGGTCTTGTGTGATTTTTTCCGACGAGTCCAGGTTTAGTTTGCAGTCTGATTCTCGCCGGACTTTCATATGGAGAGTGCCAGGTACCCGTTATCACCAAGAGAACACCTTGAACGACACCGTGACGGTAGTGCAGGATGGCTGTTTGGGAGGAATATTCTTGGTTCCAGAACTGACCTGCATGTTCAGAGTGTAACGATGACAGGCCACATCTATCGGGATGTCATTCTGGAACAACATGTACGTTTGTTTCGGGGCGCCATGGGTGCTGAATTTCTGTTTATGGATGACAACCCCGTCCTCACCGTGCAAACATTGTAGACGAATGCCTTCGATCAGAGGATATCACCGTATGGATTGGCCAGCATACTCACCGGACTTGAATCCAATAGAGCATGTGTGGGATATGCTTGGCCGACGAATTGCAGCCCGTCAACCTCCTCCCACCTGTCTACCGGAACTTCGGAGGGCATTAATTCATGAGTGGTGTAATATTCCCCAAGATCAGATTGATAATTTGATACTCAGCATGCGTAGGCGTTGTAAGGCCTGTATTGCATCGTCCGGGAGACATACTCCGTATTAACTATCATACTAACCATATGTTATACTGTTTTTTTTTGTAAATAGGTTATTTTTTAAAATTTGCTCCAGGGAGTAAAAATTGCAATTTTTATTAATTATGTCAATTATATAGCATCTTTTTTGCTCTTTACCTTTTGTTTAATAAATAGACTTTACAAATAAGTCAAATTTGTTTTGCTTCTGTCTCTTTCTTTGCCTGAACTTCATTAACCTTCATTCATGGACATGAGTGTATATTGGTTTGATGCATAATTATCCGGCGTTTTTTCAACAAATTTTATTAAACAAAATCAATAACAATATTTGGAAAAAAAACGTGAGTAAACGATTATTCGGGAGTGTATTCAACGTCTACTTCAATTACTGCTTCCCATTTGCTTGGCAGACTGTCGATTCCACGAGCGAAGAAGACACGATCCATGCTTTGACATCGGCCACCAAGTCATCCGATCGTCGATTCCGAGCCTGATCGTCGAAATCCAATGGCCGTCCTCTCCCTGGCTTATCCTCCAAGCTGGTTATCACCTGATTGGAAACGGGCAAACCACTCCCTACACTGACTTTCGCTGATTGTTCCTTTGCCAAAAAGTTCGTTGAGATCGCGAAATGACTGTGCTGCTTTCCATTCTTTCTCGAAGTGGTAGAGCGAAAAAAGCGAATATGACAATGGTTTTCGACACGCATTTTTCTAAAACAATAGAGAAATTATTTTTACACAAAAGTAATAAACAAAACGCTTCTTTTCACTGATGAAAAACGTGCTAATATAAACACCGAATAATTATGCATCAACCCAATATATATATATTATGATGTTAACAATATTTATTGTAAGCACCATATCTTCCCTTAGAATTAGTTGCAGTCTTGTAACACAAATCTTCCTTTTTTTTCCGTAGAAATTTCTTGTGACTGCAATATTTTTTTGATATTTGATTGGCCCTTGGATCACTGTGAATGTATTGATGTAGCCCGTAGATCATTGTAAATTTATTAATTTGGCCCCCGAGCGTGAAAGGTTGAAGCTCCTAATTTAATAGTGTGAGTGAGTGATTGTTAACGTCGCACTTAAGGCAACATGAGAAACTGTAAATTTAAGCCACTGTTAATTGACGAGGCCAACACCTGAGCCGGCACCACACTCTATTAACTCCACACCACATCAAAATGAGGACTTGGAGACACGATACATTTAATGTACATCAGCTGCATTACACTTCAGGTCTTCAGGGGTATCAGAACTCAAACTCGCGACTCAACAACGCCAGCCATGTGATCGTGACTATGAACCACTAGGCTGCTACCACGGATAAATTTAAGTCAAGGGGGGGAAAATACTGTGTTTAGAACATAATAGTTTTAAGTTTGTGACGGATCAATACGCGGTTCCACTAATAGTTTCTTATCTCTTTAAACAAAATGTTTAACTCAACCAACTTTCATCGAGTAAGCAAACGTGATTTATGTAAATGAGGTATATTATATAAATTTGGTTTTCGCGAGTTGGCAGTAAGGAAGGAAGGAAGTAATTTGTTGACACTTTGTTGTTGACACGCTGAAGTTGATACGTTAGATGTGTGCAAGTAGGAGTTTAACAGAAGTTTGAGAATTAGTTGTTAGTTGAAGATTGAAAAGCAGTGGAATTAATTAAAGATTACAGAGCGTGGAGCCGTCGTCATTTGATCAAGTCGAAAAGAGTGCCTGCAAGTTCCCGTGTAGGATCTGATGTATTAAAGGTTCAGTTACTGTGTATTTGATTAAGTAGAAGCTAGTTATTAGTGTGCGACGAAGTTATATTTGAGCGTATTTTAGGTATCTTAGATTTAGTTGAGGGTCTGTAATAGTATACCCGTGTTATAGAATCTCACCTCCACACTCTACTATAATTCATATACCTTAATTAGAATTGTATTGTGTCTGTTTGATAATTGTTAATAAGAATTAATAAATTAATTAGATTAGAAATAATGTCTGTGGATTATTCTGTTCCTTCTACACATCTAGCCGGGTTTACAGGTAGACAAGAGGGTTTGGATGTAAGAGGTAACCGAACGTTACCACAAGCTCATTAATTCAGATTTTTTTTAAATGGTAGTTTAGATTAAACAAAGTCTGGTTTAGTGGTATTCGGGTTAATAGTGATTTACGGTATATTTATAAATAATTAAAGCTACAACATATATATATATCAGAGAATGGCGCATTTCAATACTAATTAACGTAACAGTTTGTAAAAAGCAGTTGCTCAGTTCTATATTAAGAATCATTAATTAGCTTTAATTCTTAACAATCCCAATTGATAGTGTTAAATTTTGAGCGTAGCTAAAAATATTACTTAACGTTGTCGTTTAATCAGTTCGCTCATTAAATTCGTATTTACAATATTTATTAAATACTGAGAAATTCTGATGCAAACAATACTTCTGATCATTTCAACAAAACCGTTAAAGCACAGAACTTATAAAGATCCTTTTTTTGAATTCATAATGATAATCTTATAATATTTATTCAAATAAAAATAAAAATTTACATTCATTCATCGGATATTATTTCTATTCCTATTTACAAACTCAAACACATTTATTTGTAAATTTCGGCTCATTTGAATACGGAAAAATGATCTTTTCTATTGTTTACTTATTTCTTTAGTGTTATTAAATTCGAGAATGCAGTCGTTTACATATGTATGCGAGAACTGTGAAAAGCAGTTAAAAGAAAGAAAAGAAAAAAATGGAACGACGCAATTTAAATTTCGCAGTCATGTATGCTTTACTTATACAAATAGGATTTTTCATTATTAGTTTGAGAATGGAAATTCTCAAAAGAGTTTTATTCGATGAAATAATTAGGAAATATCTTTGTAAATACATTTCTTACTACTATTATAATATTTTATCTGGAATTGTGCATGAAAGCACATTAAAAGTCTTGGGTACAATGAAGAGATAGAGAGATTAAATGTAATATTTTTTTTCTTTGTTACGGCATTGAAATGAGATGTATAATTAAAAATACATATTTAGATTATTTAAAATAACGCAGTTTTCATGCCTTTTTTGAAATTATGTTAAACAATGAAATAATTTTCAAGCAATACAGTGTCTTTCATATACACACAATAGAACATAATAGAATAAAAATGAAATGGTAATCCACATTGTTATTGTTAGTCATTTCTCATAGAAAAAAACGTTTAATTATTTGATATCCATTGTATTTCCGTTGTTAATGAAGTTTATATTGATATCATTCTTTATTCATTTTCATTGTAAGATATATTATATTTAAACATAAATAACATGGAAAAGAAAATGGAAATAATGACGTTGCTTTTAATTGTAGCACTTTTATCATGCTGAAAAGGTGTAAATAATACAATAATCTTAATAGAATTGTTGAATGCATCAGTATAAACGTCAGTTTATTCTTACTCTTTATTTAACTACGTTTCATATTTTAATGCTTTCAAACAATTACATTAAATAAGTTGATTAAACGGTGGTAATTAAAGCCTAGTTTATCTTTTTGAATTCATATAAAAGTTAATTCTAGAATAATTAAAACTAACTGAAAAAGGAGAGCAAATTTGACTTTAAAAATGAAAAGTAAAAATAAGTTAGTGTTGTATTAATTGCTCAATTTCCATTTTAATTCTTACATTAGAATTTACATTTTTTAACACTTTCATTTAACTCTTTCATTACATTGCATTCTTTTAAATGTTTTTTTATATGACTTAAAGATGGTTGCACTGTGTGCGCTTTATATAAGGCTTTATATAATCTTTAATAGGTTCTGTCCTTCCTCAAAAAGTGCCCTTCTTTTCAATATTTTAAAACTAATTGGTTAATCCAGTGCTTCTGAAAATCAATGTTTACGACCCAATATTCAATCATAATTTTCATCGCGCCCCCGCAATACAATAACAATGTATTATAAATTTGATAATACTATACATTGATGCTGAAGCTACAATACAACTTAAGCCTTTTTATAATGCCACCGGCGTATTTAAACGTCTCACTCAGCCAAAGCGTTAAATGTCCCGGACGTATATATACGTCTTTCCAAACTATGATCTTCTCTGTTCACTGTTATCCATAAAATTATTCCGAAGGCTTTGAAATGCAATAAAATTACCTTGACAGAGAGAGAAAGAGCGTGTGTGCAGAATTAACTTATATTTCAGAGAAGATTTTATTTATTTATTTATTTTCATCCCCCCCATACATCACATACGTGCGCCTCCGTGGAAAACGGTGGTATTGGGGAGTGCAGTTAAGAGATTCATTATAAACCGTACAAATTGTCAAGATTACTGATTTTTGTAAAAAATTTATGTATGACAAGCCCATGGTGTCGCTGGTAATTATTAACTTGTTCTTATCTTAGATGTGTGTTGAATTAATTGTAAAATACATTGTTGAGTATTGATACATTTATAAGAGTATTATATGAGTGCTAATGTGTATTTTATATTTTTTTATTTTAGAATGTAATTTGTTTGTTTACTTTCAGAATATTCATAATTTTTGTTTAAAAAATCTTTTGTTTTTGAATTTTAGATATGATCGCGCCCCTCGTAGGGTTATCACTTCCCCCTCCCACACGGGGGCGTGCCTCACAGTTTGATAAACGCTGAGTTAATCTCTGTATTCATAAATGTCAGGCTGAACTAGTACGCATCATGTGCTGGTACGGTATGAATTATTAGTGGTATTAATGTAGAATAATCAGGCATCCATTTTCCACAAAACGATTCAAAATAATGATGGTGAACAAATTTCGGATATAGAAACTGGTCTTATTTTGAACGATATTGTCCTTCAATAAAAATCACGGGGTTTGAAGTAAAATTTATTCCTAAATTATTAAAATAAAAAGAAAATTGCCAATCTTAGAAGAATCAAATACGGGCGTAACGGAAAAGTTTACCAAAGAAGCGCAGAATTTTTACCAAACATGTTTCTAATAAGTCGAAGAATGGTCTTTAACAAACATCTCAAGAAACAACAGTTTTCAATTGGGTACGTGTGTTGAGTGTGTTTTACTTTATGGAAGGAAATTGGGCAAATATATATAGTTGTGTTGAATTTTTATCGAAATAAACGCTTGATATATGAAAATCTATGACAGTTGTCTGTTTGAAGAAGTTAAACGACTGAATGTATATATTTAATTTCTGATAAATTAGAAGAATGGGAAAATCAGCATGTTGAAATTGATACAAGATGGTTGGAAATACTAAACCATTTCAAAAATGAACTTATTCCATATGAAAATTTAGTTATTCTTGTTAAATTTATGTTGCGCTTCCCTAGTAATGCAGCTGTTGAAAGAGTTTCTTCAAATGGTAATGATTTTTTGACAATTAAATACCAAGATTCAATGCTGATACTTAAGCTGAAGCACACACCGTAAAATTCAGTATGAAGGATATTTATTGTTCCGAAATTTCCGATGTGTTAGAAAATGATATACCGACAAAAAAATTCATTCAATGGAAAAGTACTCGTTAAAGTAAGTAATTAAAAGGTATGTAAGCGGAATTATGTATAGAGAGAGAGGCAGAGAGTATTTTTTTTGAATTAATAAAGTATTTCATACATTTATACGTAGTAATTTTTTCTTAATTTTTTTGTGCTGCTTTTCAAAGTAAAAAAAAATGTTTTACTTAGATTTTATGAAACGGCATTGAAATAAAACGAATTCAAACGCAATATTGATAAATTAATTTATATGATTTACGTTGGCGACTCTGCAATTTATAAGAATGTCAATTTTTGCATAAAAAAACAAGCACAAACAACTCTAAATCGTTTAATATGAATTAAATTAGTGGCATTGTTTCTTAAACCAAACAAACCCAAGGAACACCAACCCGTTTTATGGGAGTTAATTTGGTGAGACTACCATTTTATAGAACGCCATTGTTTTTTTTAAAGAAATAAACACAATATCGCCAAATCGTTTCTTAATAATTAAATTGGCGTTATTTTAATTTAAAAAAAATATAGAACGTCATTGTTTATTAAAAGAAGCAAACACAATATTTCCAAATCGTTTTACTTCGGTGATATAGTGATTGGAACGGCATTGTTTTTTAAAAGTAACAAACTCTGTATCGTCAATTAAACTCAAACAAAACGGAAGAAAAATTATTTAAAATAATGAGTAAATGTAAGAGTAAATATTAAAAGTTCCTAAAAATAAACTCATGGCAGCATCATTTATTGAATGCCTGCGTCTGTTAATAAACACTGCAAACCCATTAATCTCGATCAATAATAACAGGCCTACACATTATAAATCAAGTACCATAAACACTTCTGGTAATTTGATGAGAGAGTCATATATACCCTTGAGATTAATAAAAATACGAAATTATTTCTGATCTCGCAAGATAACAAGATTGCCAGCTGTTCTCTTCTATGAAACTCAGGTTGAAGCAAAATGTGAGGGCAATATTTTTCGAAATAATTTCTAATGTTAGCAAATGGAGTGTGGTGTATATGACCTTGGGTTTCTATTACTCCGCACTAACTCGACTATGTAATTAAACATTTGTAACGAATGCGATTCGCATTTTGTATAAATCTTTTTTCACGTTTAATACGTTTAACGTGAAAACGCTTTAGGCGAAATATCGGTTAACACGATATAATGCAACGGTCCTGACACACAACTATGTATTTTTTTCTCATGACACGAAAGGAAGAGAATAATAAGCTGAGCTGATACTTAATGAAATGTTTCAGAAAGTTTCTGCCTATCGGGCTGTTCTACCGTATCATCGGAAGTATTTTTTGCAGTAGATGATGATAATGTTTATACAGCCCCAATGATGACAGACAAAGACTTTTTGGAGTTTATAGAAAGCTCAAAAAACATTATTGATGCAGATTTCTACGATGAAAATGAAACAAATAATGCAGTTCCTGATTCCACGTCATCCCGAACTTAGGAACATTATCAAAAGTACGCTCAGTTATTTATTAGCTTTATTCAATGTTGAAATGAATAACAAAAGGGATGCTATTAAACATTTTGTTGCCAATTTGATGATAAAAAAGACAATGCAAGAAAAGCACCAGATTATTTTCCAAAAGCTCAATAAATGTTTGGTTTTTCAGAAAACTTGGAAAATTTTCAATTAAGTGTCATTAAGTTAACTTTAATTTCATTCCCTTTTCCTTGTCAAAAGTAATCCTCCCTGTTTTATGACAGATTTATTTTCTATCCTCAGAAATAAAAAAAATATCTTTATAGCTTACACATGCATTTGATCAGCAACTATCTATTACCAAACTTTTTCCTATAATTATCCATGTTTTTTCTTAAAATAGCTACTATTTCTCTTCTCTTCATCAAGTGATTATAATACACTCCATTTCCTTAGATGAGAGAATGTGAGGATTTACTACCTTTCTTCTTCTAATTGTACTTATGGAGAATGGATGTTCAATGCATCTGTCCTGGCATTTAATATGCATTAAATATTTATTTTCCTTCTTTGCAGTTCTCTAGTGTGGACAATTTTTAGAATGATTATATTTGTTAAAGAGTCTGTAAAACTTAATATTTCAGAAAATTCGAAACGGAAAGGGAATTAATATTTTAATTTACTTAAAAGATAAATTTCATATTAACGTGAACATATTTGAATGATTAACATACATTTTTATTGGCTATCCAGATATATTAGAATTAGTGATATGTTTAAATGTTTTTCGTACGAAATAAGCAGAAACTTGCTATTTGTGAATCATTACCCCATCTGTTCAAATTCCATTGAATTAAATTTTTATAGTTGTATAAAGTGTTGTAGAATTCTACCATCAAATTCAGAGGGGTAATAATTGGCAGCATGGCGACAATAAATCCCCATAGAACGTCGCAAACCAAGTTTAGAGGGAGTAATTCACAAAAGCAGTTAAGAAGGGAGTGATGTTGATGAAAATTGGAAATAAGAGGTAAGAAATACATTTATTAGACGTACAGCATGTTTACAATACAAAGAATGCATCACAAATAAACGTCAGAAATGCAACGACAAATGATTTTCATAATAATTGCTGGAAGTTGTGGCTGCATAGGCCATGGCATAGTCGACAACAACGGCCGAAAGAGTGTCGGACGTGTTGAAAAAACCCCGGTATGCTGGTGATGTCAGCTGAACCGACGACAATCCGTACCATGAGATCCTCTCCTGTGGCCACTGTCGTCTCATACACAAGTGTTTTTAGGTGGCCACAGAAAATAAAATCCATGGGATTTAGGTCGGGGAACGTGGAGGCCAAACAAATGTCCCGCCACATCCAATCTACCTCCCGAGATATATAACATAGAGGTGGTTGCGCAATGCAGTGCTGGTGATCAGTGGCCGGTATTCCCTGCAGAAATTCCAGGAGAAGTTGAAAATTTACATACAAAGTAGTAATAATTAAAGTTACACTATTCAGAGACCTGAAGAACCTGTTCTGCTTATCGGATTTTAATGAAATTTTGATATATGCTTTTTGAACCATGGGAAAATCATGTCTTCAATAAAAAAAATTTGACCACCAGGTGGCTTTATGGATTATTCCTCACGCAAAACCGTAAGACCTCTTCATGAACTTGCAGTCATAGCCAGAAAATCATCAGCATGCGTTTATCATCGTTAATCATACCCTTACAAAAAAGATCGATCTTTACTGGTAAAACTGTTTTATCAGAAATGCAGCAGCCACTTAGTTGCTCTGCGAGAATACCGTCGTTTAAAGCATCTGCGAAAAGGTCTCATATCAAGGATTGGTTTGAGGAAGTTGATTATGAAATTTGAAGAGACTGGAGATCTGTGGATGTGCTGCCCGGAAGAGAGGACGGGAACCGCTTGGGACTGAAAATGTCGAAGAAGTCGCTACTGCTGTGATTGAAAGAACCTCGAGTTCCAGCTATTCTTCAGCAAGTCTTCGATTAGTGTCAAGTGTGTTGGAAATTACGTGGTCGACAGTACGAAAAATTCTGCGATACATTTTAAAATGTTATCCGTATAAGATCCACGTGATGCAAACGTTGAAGACTCAAAATCACAAAATACACGTGATCATCTCCAACTCACGTGACACTGATCGACCATTTGTTGAAGAGTAGAAGGAACTCGGGGCTCTTTCAATCACAGCAGCAGCGACTTCTTCGACATTTTCAGTCCCAGCTGGTTTCCATCCTCTTCCGAGCAGCACACGCACACATCTTCAATCTCTTCAAATTTCATCATCATCTTCATCAAACCAATTTTTGATATGGGGGCTTTTTGCAGATCCCTTAAGCGACGATATTCTCGCAAAACAACTAAGTGGTTGCTGCCGTTCTGATAAAACAGTTTTACCAGTAAAGATCGATCTTTTTTCTTGTAAGGTTATGATTAACAATGACAAACGTATGATGAAGGATTCTCTGGACATGACTGCAAATTTATATAGAGGTTTCATGGATTTACGTAAGGAATAATCGATATAAGCCACCTGGTGGTCAAAATATGTACTAATTTTTTTTTACTGCAGAAATATTTTCCCCATGGTCCATATAGCATATATTCCATCAAAATCCGATGCGTAGGACAGGTTCTGAAGGCCTCTGAATAGTGTAACTTTAATTTTAACCACCTAGTATGTACAGGTTTTTTTAACTCTTTCTTGGTGCTCCAAATACCCGTATTGGTTCGGACACTGTCGCCGTCTGTCTCATCATCTTTTCGACATCTACTATTATCAGGACTTTCTCCCCTAAACGTGGTTTGTGACTCCATGTTTTATGGTGTTTTATCAACTCCACGCTACCTACCATCACCCCTAAAAATTTGTCGGTTGAATTCGGCAACACCCAGTATTTTAAACTCAGTACTAACAAATTTACTATAAATAAAGGAAATAAGTTATTTGAACAATAATTCAAGAACATATAAATTATTGCTTCATGATTTATTTATATCTCTTCATATTCTTTTTTTAAATATGACATTCGTCAAATTGCTGTTTTTGAATCTTCAAAAGATATGTGTCATTTGCGACATAGGAAAATATGCCTACTGATACCAGAAACATCTGCATAGCTTTTACGTGGCTTCTTCTTCTTCTTTTATTATTATTATTTTTTTTGGCTTTATGCGACTAACAGAAATTAATTTTCTTTCTTTCAAAATAAGAAGAAGCGAAGCATTGCTAATTAACAAGAAGTGGGTCAAATATATTATTATTATTTTCTTATTTGTAACTTGAAATCCCTGTCTCATAATATCCCTGTCAATCAATCACTTCTATGTACAGATGAACTTATTTTGAGACACGACATTATTAAATAACAAAGGTCAAGTGGTATGATGCAAAAGTAATATATTACAGCTTCTTTTTCCAACTTTAGTGTCTGATAAATAAAGTAGTCTACATTGCATAAATTTAATGCTAAATTAATTTTGAAAAGACCTTCAAGTATGAATAGGATTAAATTAATTTCAAGAAAGAAAAATCTTCACATGCGTACACAAATATACATATCACTTCCTTCTTGAGTTGAGTTGTTAGTTGTTAGTTGTAATTTCATTTGGAACATCGAAAACACTTATATTTTTATCAACATTCTAATAATTCAATCATTATGCTCATAAAATGCATACTTTATTTGATAAAATATTTTTCTATATTTTTCGACTGGAAATGTTATGTGTATTTGTTATCAAGAAAGTTTGAGTTTTTATTGAATTATTTAAAAATTAACCATTTCAAGTTTTGCGGGTTTTTTTATTTCTATGCTTATTTAATTTGTTTCTAAAATTTTAAAGTTTTTGTTATATAGTTCCTTAAAAAACACATTATTGGGTATTTTATGTGTACTTTTAATAATATATTATTCTTAGTAAATACTGGGCTTAGCTAAATTTGTTTCATTTCACCCAAAGGCTTGTGTACTTTCCTCATTGAATAACACATTTTAAATCTAAATTAAATTTACTTAAGTTTGTTTTTGCACATTTTTATGTTATGACATGAAAATATTTTCTATTTTTTAAAATCTTCATATTCATTGTCCAAGGTAAATTTCCTTAAAATTATTGTTTTAATTATTGCATGATATGATTAGTGAAGCTCAAATTTGTGACAAATAATTCATATATAATGTCAGATTTGATATATATTTTAAGCTTTCAAAAGACATTAATTTGTAGGAAATGAATTTTTAAAATAACGAAGAAGTTCTTTGAAATTTTATTAAAGAAACTCTTTTAATTTAAGTTAAGTTTCTGAATTATCAGAAGTGCTAGTAGTGTATGTTCGTAAGCAAAGTAAAATCCTTTTAAACACTGAAACTTTGAACATTCAAATTTGAAGTTGGCTGCTAATAATTAATTTAAGGTATCCGACTATTTGCAATTTTTTTTTTTAAAAATGGAGATATGGAGATTTTTTTGTTGTTTCTAGATTTGTTTAGTAAATTTTAAGAAAAATATGCTAAAATTAAGAAGATAAAAATAAATTATTAATACTAAAATGTGGGGAAAAATGGGTAAAAATTTACATAAAATAACATAAACGAGGCCCATTCTGTACCAAATGTCTATTAACAAACATTCAATTTTTCAATTCGGATGTGTTGCTATGTAATTTTGGAAATGACTTTCAGGATAAGAAATATTTTCTTTTTTACAAATACTGGATCATTTTTTTTAGTTATTATATGAAAATGCTTAAAAAAAAAACTGTGATTATATTAACATAAAGGACTGTAAATTTTGTAATAAAATAATGATTGATAAATCTGAAGGTTAAAACACTTCTACTATTATACAGAACATACACACACAAAATTTAGTTAATTATTTTCAAAACTTTTTGAGCAATCGCTGCCACGGTTTAAGCATTTAAAAAAAAATCACACATTTCGAGTAAAACGCGTTTTAAAGAATGACATCTCACTTAAAGTAATGGCATCTACTTTTACTAAAACACTTATAGTTTTAGTTCTAGTGAATGGAAAATAATAATGTTGGTTTTTATAAAGCTAATAAAATGCCCTATAAGATAAAATCATAAAAAAATTGTCAGTTTTGGGAAAAATTCAGAATTGTAAGGTAGTCGGATACCTTAAGAATCACAATAAGTGATAAGACGTTTACTATCTCAGTAATCGGTTAAGTAACCAATGTTTAATTTAAGAGTCATAAAAATAAGTAAGGTGTTTATGATTGCAGTATTGGTTTCGGTAACTTTAGTTATGTGGATGAAATCGAGCGTACTTGTTCATTTTAATATTTTATTATAGAAGTAATAAGAAACATTAGATGAAACAAGTTGAAGCATTTTCCTTAAGATTTTGTAACAATCAGAATATGGGCGTTTATATGGAATGCTCAGTACCACGAAAAAGAAAAATGAATGCCAAGTACGCGCGAAACTACCATATTAGAAGAGTATCGAGTTTATTCAAATTTATATAAGAGATTAAGTTATAGCAGGGGTTGGGAACCATTTAGTTGTGGAATCCAAAGCCAATCTACCTATATGATTAGGCGTGCCACTTAGATCATTGTTTAAGCAACTCGCTTCCCGTGATAATGAATGCAGAGTTAGTGAATAGAGGTCAATAATATAGGTTTACACTTTTATTTTGTATTAATTTTACATCATTTAAGGATTTTTCTTAACATAAAAATAAACAGCCTAAAATATAACTAGTTTTTCAACAAAAATTTTAAAAAATTCAAGTTGCACTTATACAAGGGGTGATCAAATGAAAAGGTACGAAACGACATAAAAATGAAACAGTTAAATATTTGCATATTCCGCCAAGGGAGAATGTAGCGAGACATCTCGGGATGCCATTGGAGACTTTGACTGGAATCGGATCATGCGCGGGTGCCCGCATGCGCAGGAGAGAGCAAAGGCTCTTATAAAAAGCGGCGTCCAAATGATGCGAGCACAGAATTACTCGAGCACAGAAAAAGCATTAACTCCGATGTGTACTGTGAGACACTCCGACGCCTACGCAGGTCCATCAAGAACAAAAGACCGGGGCTGCTCACGGAGGGTGTGGTTCTGCTCCATGATAACGCGCGTCCACACGTCTCCAGAGTCACACAAATGGAACTGGATAAGTTCCAATGGGAGACGTTGGACCATCCGTCCTACAGTCCGGACATGTCACCCTGCGAGTTCCATGTGTTTGGTCCACTGAAGAAACACCTGAAAGGAAAGCGCTTCAACTCGGACGACGTACTCAAGGACACTGTGAAGGACTGGGTCTCGTCACAGCCACAGGAATTCTGGGAACAAGGAATCCTGCGGCCTGTTCATCAGTGGGATCGTTGTGCTCAGGCCTATGGTGTATATTTTGAATAAAGTCTATATTTGTACCCACCGTGTCGTTTCGTACCTTTTTATTTGATCACCCCTTGTATTATGCATTTCTAAGGAAATAAATAGACAGCGTAAAATATGATTTCACTTCATTATAATTAAATAAAAAGATAAACAAAAGCTTTAATCTGAACCAAATACCTGCACCGCTTTACTTTCATATCGAAAAGTCAGGGGTATAATATGTGACTTTCAGTTTGCCACAATTTTGAGCGTTCAGTTAAACAATTTGTTTGCTGACTCGAAATATTTTTCATACGAAGAAAGACTTTTTACTCAGAGATATACGGAACCAAAAGTGGAAAGGAGAGATAGTACATTCAATTTTCTCTCTTCAAACAATTAAATGTCTCCAGTAATGGCATTCAATAATTTGCAAAATAGATGTAAATTTATCTTTAGAGATATCTTTCAGATTTTTTCGTTATTCCGTAAATGTCCATAATTCTTAAGATGTTTGTCAAATAAGTTCGTTACAAACTTTACAACTTTCACCCACTCATATATTAACACATTTGTAGACTTGTACAGGGTGACACTGAGGATTTTACCATGTGCCACATGTGGCATGTGTGCCATAGGTTGCCGATCCGCTGTGTTATCGTATTCTGAAAATATACATTAATGTCAACTTATAATACAGCGTAAGATCACGAATGATTTCACCGTGTGCGATAAAACTAGCCAACATTGGCGTTTTTTTCACAATAACATACATGATGAAAAATAATTAAAAGTGGATGGAATATCACAAAAAAGTTGCGATTTCACGTATTTTATGAATAATTTTTCGAAGAGTGTGGCTAGATTGGACGTCCCCTTAAATAATAACGAAACTTTATTGTGGGCTCGAGCCTTAATTCTATGAAATATCAATTGAAGTGGATTGAGAGAGAGGATAGAATATTAAATGCATAAAAAAAACTTAGGTCGTTACATTGGCGTGATGGGTGGCTGCGGTAGCCTAGTGGTCAAGGTAACGGACTAGTGATTGGCGTGGTATCACTGAGGATGCGCTGTACAGAGAGGACCAATGCACGTTAAGTATGCAGAGGCTCAAATGCATGATATGGAAGTTAGGAGAGGGAGTTGCCAGCTCAGGTGTCGTCCTCGTCACTTGACCATGGTTCAAAATTGCGAGGTCCGTCACCAAAAGCCTTTGAGCAGCTGTACAATATAGTACGTCAATATTCACTCACTCACTTGGCGTGATGGAGAATTTGGGAGAAAGTCCTGAAGTCGTTTTCATCATGTGATTGTGGTTCAAAATTATGAGGTTCGTTGCCAGTAGCTCTCGTGTTGTTCCTAACTTTAACATTAAAAATCAAAGGATATAAGCACAGAAATAATATCAATCCGAATCTCAGAAATATACTATCTCATTATATAGCTATTTGGAGTTTTTGTTAATTAAATTAAATTAAAATGATAAGGTAGATGGAAATGTCTTTAAACTTACAGGAGTATAAATTTTCATGAAGATAATACATTGAATGATAATTTCTTTTCAGAAGAGAGCCCTTCACATCGATAAACTATTCCGAATAGCTAAAAGCGTTTTGTTCATAAGAAAAATTCGAGATAAGTTCTAATTAATGTGTGTGTCTCTTCGTTAATTATAATAGCTCTGAATTATTGAATGGTTATCGATTTCAAATTGTTTCTCATTTAAAACCAGATAAAGACTCCATTAATTGTGCATTAGTTTAAACACTGTTTAGGAAGATTGTGTTAGTAACTGTTTTTAAAAAAATAAGATGGCATGGAATACTGTTGTTGCATATATACCATTACAATGAATTATAAATTCTTAATTTGTTAAACTCTGCTGCGTATATTATTTTACATGCTGAATATTTAACTTTAAAAAATAACTAGTCCTTTATCATTGCCTGAATTATATATTATGCTTATTGAACCAATTTGAAATATTAAATGTGAATCAAACAGAAATAATAAAATTAGAGTAACAAAAAAAAATAATTTTGTTTTGTTTCCATATTTTTATTTTTTACTAGTTATTTCCTTCCTATGCCACTATGTATTTTAAGATGTTACTTCACTATATAAGTTATTTATATCTAACTCCTAGCATTAGGCTTTCTACTGTACAAAAAAAATATACCTTTCATCCCTTTTCTTTATTTAAAAATTATTTACTTTGAACTTTAAACTCTAAGATAAATTATATGTATGCTTTTATGCTTTATAATCCCAGTCAGTTCTTCAAAATCATTTGTAACGAATCCTAAACAGACTCTGATTGTCGATATATCAGCCAAACAGTTCCTGAAACGGAGTTTTCAGTTTTTACTTGCCGTAACCCTCAGAGTCATTTCCACAAACTCTTTTACTCATATGCACTCAATAAAGAGTTTCATGTTGTCAATTCAAGATGAGCAGGTCTAATTATTCAAAATGCTTGCATGTCTAATAATTCAAAATATGATTTTTAATCTGTAGAGTCTATCTATTGAAATCAATTTTGAACATTATTCACGAATCTCTACTGAACAAAGAAATATATTTGCCAAATATCTAGTCTGTTATAAAAGTTCAAAATACGGTCACGTATGCTTTAAGGATAGACACGATAATTATGTCCCTGGAGCTGTTGAGCCACTGAGTTTAGTTCAAAAATAATCTTGTAATAGTCTAATGAGTCAAAACGAAATTTTATTTATAACGTTCCGCTAACTCACTTGGAAACCGATATCCATGAAACCACTTTTAGCGGACCTCTATTCTGGCAGAAAAATATGCCTGAATAATTTTAAGTCTGTATGTCTGATATTTTCGGAATTTCGAGAGGGTTTATGAGTGAGTTCCTTTACAAGATATAGAGATTAATTTTGCATTTGTAGTATATTTACCTATTTTTAAGAAAATAGACAACAATAAATCAGCAAATCAAAATGCGAAATAAAGAAAACTACCAAAAACCTTAGTTTAAATTAAAAATAACTATATGTGATGCAAAGTTGAATTTCACTGACTCTAGTTTATTTAGTTAAATCTAATGCAGCAAGAAATATTTAGTCTCTCAATTACGTTTTATTGGACAGCCCCTTTATCCTCACATTCGTTGACACATATCCAGTTGTGGAAGAACGGAGAAAGGAGATATCAGTCAGATCAAAGGAGTTGTGGCCTCTGAATGAATATTATTGCGTAACTGTACAAATCGGGCTGAATTTTATGTGACAATCCGCGCTGTCTGATCAGGTAAGATGCATTTAGTCCATCTGACCCAACATCAAATTATTCAAATGCCAATTCATGTGTCATGTTTCAGGAAATGAGACAGATTTACTCACCGAGCGCCATGTCGTTGCTGAAACGTATCAACAGAAGTTGAAAGACAGGGCATTTTAAAATGAAGATATATGGAATACATGTCCATTAAATTAGGGTGTTTTTACTGGATTAAATTTTTCTGTACAAGATTTCGATATAAGTGATTTTGATTGACAGAAGCGCTATTAGCTGTTGGTGACAGACCCGTAATTTTGTAGCCTTATTGGCGGCTTAATGAGCAGGCAAGTCTTCCCATCTCCATATTACACACCACAAACTACCGAGCATGATATCTAAAGGTAATTTTACATTTTAGTGCTAATTTGAAGTGTTTGAATACAATTCAAAATGTTTTCTTTCGCAAATTTGATGAGATGACAAATAACCATAGGTATGGTCTGAAACTATATTGAGTCAAGAGTAATTTCATAAACACAGTTATTAAGGAGATGTCAAGCGGAATGAAAGGGCAAGTAAAGTAAGAAATTCATTTATTGAAGTAAAATATATTTATAATACCAACAATGCATCAAACGTCAGAAATGCAACAACAAGTGATTGTCATAGAATTTTCGAAATTGCAGTGTATGCCATACTTTAACCGGCTTACCAACAGACGCATTCAAGCAAATTCGATGTGCTGGAGATGTCAGCTAAACGACGACTATCTGGGCCGTGAGATAGGCCACTAACCCTTCCAGCGCCTCAAACACCATTGTTCATATGACCCCAGAAAGGAAATACAATTGATTGAGGTCAGTGAGTGTGTC
>BMAO01012340.1:0-23560 GCA_019973975.1 Trichonephila clavata
AGCCGGATGCGAGAGTAGGTCACGTATGCTACAAATATACTTATAGTGCCTATTTCAATTGCAAGCAATATCATTTATTGAGATTACACAAGTCATTATGTCCTGCATGAAACATAAAACCGGAATATTTTAGGGAATCCACACCTTGACAAACTGAATGAAAATTTACTGTTATAATTTATGGTGATAAATATCTTTTTACCTGAAAGAAAAAAAAACCTTTTTAAAATTAAATTTTTATAAAATATAACAATGGATAGATATGTCTGTCAAATTTGTTGTAGACTTGTAAAACAATTATAAAAGGAAAATTAAAAACTAATCTGAATCTATATTTCATTCTTCCTCTGTATTTTTAGAACTTTATAAAAAGCATAATAATAACGGACTGAAAACTACAATTAGAAATTCCCTTTAAAATGACTAGAAAAAGTAATTGATTTAAGGGGGTCACTTCACAAAAGTCGATCCAAAAATCGATTTTTCAATTTTGATTGAAAAATAAAATACCACTCTTTCTCTTTCTACTGCAATTTAAATTTTTGTTCTAGTTGAATTAGAAGTATTTTTAATATTTTTTTAAAAATTTGCTTACATCCGTCAAACCCAAAACCAGCTGATTGCCACGCCCCTTTCATTTCAAAACAAAAGACACTTGCTACTTTTCAGCCTCATCAAATATTTTAAATTGATTAAAAGGATTTATTTTGATCCGTAACTTGTTCAGGAAAGAAGTGAAGTGAATAATTGTAGCTGTTTGTTTACTTTCTGGAATCTCGCGTGTTGTTTTTTACCTCTTCAAATATTTTACGAATTTCTGCTATTGGAAACATTGTTTCTATCAAAACCTTTTTTAACATGTTTATGTTTAATAATAAAACGTTTAAAAACGTACAAAGGTACAAAACCCCAAACTTTCCAGAAATTAAATGCGTCATAAGTCAGAATAATGAATTCAAATTATACATGAATAATTCAACTTTAAAAGCTAAGTTAGGTAAGTCAAATAAAGAGTATGTTTCCTTTTAGATTCATTTGAAAGTTTTTTTTGAAATAATGAACATTCTACTGTTTTCTTGTGCTTTGAAACCACATTTATTATAAATAAAATGTAAAAAACAAGGTATTCACATAAATTTTGGTCGCCAAATCCAAAGTTTGGTTCTAAAGTTGTTGACATGTTGTGACTTTTGTGATGTTATTCAAACATTTCTTAATACCAGGTTTATTAAAACAGTAGTTAATCAAAAAAGATACAAAATTATATGAAGTAAACGCTGGGTACTATTATATGCTATTATTTTTATTGGAAAAGAGAAGCAACTGCGAAAATATTTTGTTTAGTTATGAATTGTCACGTCCACCAAAGTGGTTTTACGAGTTCATGCATGGCATTAAATAACACGACACAGAAAGTAGCCACAGTCTATGGTATTATATATATAACTGCTGTCGAAATGATATCATTTAATAATGCAAGTCCTATTGTACCGGTGTTTGTCTATGGCATTTGGCAAAAAAAGGGGTCATGTTTCTCTGAATGGTATTACAGCAGTTAGTGTGAACACTGGGAAAGTTGTTGATGCCGAAAAACTATAGAGGAAATACTCAAGTAATTTTAACGGCAATGTACATAACATTGAGTGTTCGCAGATTACTTCGGAAGTAGTAGGAGATGAAAGTTGAAGGTGCACTTTGTATTTTCCATTGCTCAGAGGCACGACACAAATTACGATACACAAATTACGATTTACTAATTGCGACAAAATATTTGGGTGATGAGGACTTTAAAGCATACAAAGCAGTTTTAGAATCTTAACCTTAGAAAGATGTCAACATTAAAACATTAGAATGTGTTAGTCATGTTGAGAAAAGGATGGAGACATGACAGGGCATTAAAATCAAAATTTAAAGGCAAAAATCTTGTGGACAAAAAATCTCTAGGAGGTCGTTATAGATTAACAGATGCAGTAATAGACAAATTGTAAAGATACTATGTTTCGTGTGGCTATTTGAAGTAACTCAGAAAAACTTGTCAGTCATGATGCAAACTATTTGGGCTATATTTTTTTCATAAACTCTCCACAGATTTGAAAATACGACACGGCTTATGCCCCATGGGAGGTGATTCGTGGTGTGAATATAATAGGTTCATACTGAAAGGTGACACATATATGCTTAACACAACTCACCTATTGCAATTAGCAATTGCATTAAAAAAGTATTTAGAGATTTCTCTAGTCGTTAACTCTTTTTTACGTGCTTTAACGGTAAAACTTAAAATTTCAATGAAACCTTAAATTGTATTTGATTTATAGTTCCAAAAACTTTATTTATACAATTAGGAACTTTAAAAACTATAGTATTTGAAGCTACATTTTTATATAATCAAGGTTTCATTACCAAATTAAAAGTTTTAGATGTATTAAATATTCAAACCCTGGATTTTACAAATGTCGAGCGTTGGAAGAAGTAGATCATGCGCATATTAAGAAAGCAAAATAGGCAGTTTTACAATGAACCAAAGAAGCTAGAACTAAAAACAAACAATTAAAATGTAGACAAGAAGATGATCTTGCATATGATACCAGAAATCCAAGTTGTGGTTCTGGTACGTATTAGTTAATAGTAAATTTTTACTTTAAATCACTATTTCTCAAAAGTGTAAATTTCAACACAAAAGGAACATTTTTGAAACATCTACTTAATTTATAGCTTTGAAACTTTGCACATATGTTAACACTATACAAATAAATATTTTAATGAGAGATTTTGTCAAAAAAATTATTCAAAAAAATTTTATGGATTAAAATGTACAAGAATTTTTATCGTTTTAATAATTTTGACGTGTTACTCCACATATGAATTTTTTAAAAAAAACTAATCAAAATTTTGAAAAATGCTCTCATTAAAATAATAAAAACAATACAATAAATCTACACAAAAAAATTCATGACTGTACAACTTGTCAATTTTTCAAAAATGTTCCTTAAATTTGGTCATTTTTAACATTACGGAGATAGGGAAAAGGCTGCGTGAAGTGACCCCCATAACTAAATGATTAACTGCTCCTGCATTATTTATTTATAACTATTCCAAGTTCAATTTTCTGTGGGTCAATTAGTTCTGTTAAAATATGCATTTATAGTTTATTTTAGGGGGAAAAAATCAATGAAAATTATTTAAAATTTCTTGATTTACCGATGGAATAAGGAAATAAAAATCATGTTCTGTCACTTCCCTAAAATTTCATCCAAATATCATCCAAAAGCAAATATGCTTCCCGTTAAAATTAAGTATATGGATTCATCGTTATTTTACAACTGTCGTATTTTTCTGCATTGATATATAACATATACGCAATCCAAAAAGTGCGAATTCTTAAGCCATATGCATACATAAAAAGAACACCATACGTTATAGTACAACAAAAGCCTATTGGTATTCTCCGTTTCCCCCTAAAAACACACACACACACACAAGAAATTTGAAAATTTATCAAGGATTTGTAGAAATATATTAAAGTTTAGTACTCTGGATGATTCGATAAAAAATTTCTTTTCTTAAAAATGGAATTTAAAATAATAATTCTTGTTCTTGTTGCTGCTGATCCTTTAGGGTCTGAAGAAGTCAGACAAGGTCAATTAAATCGTTAACACTAAAAAAGTCCAGCACAAGAAGGGAATCAGTGTAAATGTCTTTGATTATGAGATCCATGCAACGCATTATGTGTTCGGGGAAGGCGTGGTGATCTCGACACCTCATAATAATTCTTGTTGTATGTAATTCTTATTCAACATTCAGAGGTGTTATTTTGAAATACACGAACAAAAAGTTTCGAAAAATCCAATAATTGCAGAAAATCCTTGAATGCTATGAAGTTTATGTATATTGTCAACAATATCGTCAATTTTTGTGAGAATTAAAGTTGAACAAATGCTGATTCGATTTAACTGCCCTTTTTGATTTATGCTTTTGAACGCTGGGACGATTTCAATGTGAGTAAACGTTAAATAATGAACAGAAAAAGGCAATTGTGACGTTTCCCATCGCTAAATGATTATGCATGGGGTGGTTTTGCAATAATAATGTCACATCTCGTTTAGGTTTATTAGAAAACCTTTAGTTTTTAGGGTTCACACAGCTGAGAAGACATCACAGGAAAGTACACAAAAATACACTTAACACTTAATTGACAGACGAGCACAAATGAAAAAAAGGAAGAACTACTACATGTTGTATTGGCTACGAACTACATAGTACTAACTAATAAAGTTATAAAGTTCACGCGGCGCCGCAGGTGGCGCTAGCAGTTCAGTCAAAGTTATGGGAACTGTTACAATCTCCCCCTCTGGCCCTGACGCCGCCTCGGCGAAGGTCCAGGAATTGTCTTTCTTGGCCTGCCTCTTTTACGAAGAGGTTTTAGAGGCTTAGATGATGGATCTTGATGAGGACGTAAAGCTGAGGTGTGATAGACTCCAATAGGAACATCGGGATCTTCAGGATTTGCCACTTCAAATGTGGTTGGAGATCGTTGGCTCAGAATAACATAGGGACCATCTCTGCGTGGCATAAACTTTGACGTTCGTTGTCGGGCAGAACTGCTCAAAGGATGTTTGTTAACCCAAATACTATCACCTATGTTGAATTTATGGCTTGGCATACGACTTTTGTCTGCGTATTTCTTACGATAATCTTGTTTCGATTCCACACGTTCCTTTATTTGTTTCGTCAGGGTGGCGAATCTTTTTAGATATGGAGTAATCTCCGATACAAAGTTATCATTCTGGATCACACTTCTGATGTCATGGTTTATGTCATCAGTGGTCCGAAGTTCTCGACCGAACTGAAGAAAAGCTGCAGTTTGATTGGTGGTTTCGCTTTTATGGGTATTCATTGCAAAGCGAATAGATGGGAGTTTATCGGCCCATTGTGTGTGATCATCTCCAACTAAGATTGCAAGTCGAGGCTTTAAATCTCTATTTTTCCTTTCCACTGGATTGGCTTGTGGATGGTAAACTGGAGTGAACACTTGATTTATATCCAGCAGATAACACACTTGCTGCATGACTGCACTGACAAACTGTGCTCCGTTGTCGCTGAGAATACGCCTGGGTAGGCCATATCGCAAGAAGACTTCTTCTAGAAGAGTGACAGCACATTCTTTTGCTGTAGCATTGGGCAGTGCAAAGAGCTCGACCCACTTTGTTGCGTAATCCTCAACAATTAGAATCCACTTTTTACCGTCAGAGGTTTCTGGTAATGGACCAAACAAGTCTATGGCGATAGTTTCAAAACGTTGACCGTACACTGGAGTCTGTAACAAACCAGATGGTTTCTGATTTGATGGCTTGAACCTGTTGCACTCATTGCAATTTTTGATATATTCCTGAATGTATTTTCTCATTCCAGTGAAATAATATCTCTGAGAGATTCGATGGTACGTACCATCAACTCCATAGTGTCCAGCAGTTGGGGAGTCGTGGTATTCTTGAAGATATTTTTCCACTCATGAGAGGGGATCACTAGCTGGGCTTCTTCTGATTCGGAGTCAGGAGAGTACCGATATAAAAGTCCTTGATTCATTATGTATCCACGTCTCGTCCAATTGGCGTAGTTTTCATCTTTCACAAGGGTTTCAAAGGATTCAATTATTTTCTTAATATCTCCATCTTTCAGTTGTTCCGCTCGTATGTCTGCAGTGCTACGACTAGGCATGTCGATAGTCACGCTACACACTTCACAGAACTCTTCCTTGTGTCCACATACGGGACGGGATAATAAGTCAGCTATGACATTTGCTTTTCCTGGAATGTATTCCATTTTCAGGTTGTATGATTGGAGTTGCAGAGCCCACCTTGCTAGTCTACCTGAAGGCGATTTTAAGGTGAGAAGCCATTTTAGGGGTTGGTGATCGGATGCAACGGTAATTTCTTGGCCCTCAATGTAACCTCGAAATTTGTTAAGTGCCCAAACCACGGCGAGAGCTTCTCGTTCGGTGGTTGAGTAATTTTTCTCAGCAGCAGTTAACAACCGACTTGCATACTCTATAGGATGCTCTTCTTCGCCTTTACCTTGCAAGAGGACAGCTCCTATGGCATGATTACTAGCATCAGTGCGAAGAATGTAGGGTTTCGTGGCATCACTTTGTTTCAAAACAGGAGGACTTGTTAGAAGTTGTTTCAAAGTTTGAAAAGACTTTTCTTCTTCTTCTCCCCAAGACCAGATTCTATTCTTCTTTGTAAGGTTGCTGAGAGGTCTGGCTACTTCTGAAAAATTAGGTATGAATCGTCTGAACCACGAACAGGTTTGAAGGAATGACTGCACTTGCTTTACATTCTTGGGAGGAAGCATCTTTCTGATAGCAGAAGTTTTTTCAGGATCTACTTCCACGCCTGAACTTGTGATGTAGTGTCCAAGGTATTTTACCCTATCACAAGCAAAATTACATTTACTACGATTTGCATGTAGTTTGAATAGTAAAAGTCTCTCAAATACAGCTTTGAGGTCAGTAAGATGTTTTTCGAAGGTTTCGGACAGGATTATGATGTCATCAAGATAAGAAAGTATAAGAATGTCACTTAGGCCACTGCGAAATTTGTCAATAAGTCTCTGAAATGTGGCTGGGGCCGTTTTCAAACCAAAAGGCATTCGAAGGTAGCGAAAAGTTCCAAATGGACAAACAAATGCTGTTTTGTCCCTGTCAGAAACACAAACATTCACCTGGTGGTAACCTGATTGTAAATCTATAGTTGTCATAAAAGGTGTGTGCTTCGCTTCGTGAAGCAGGTCATCCATTCTAGGTAACGGATAAGAGTCGGCCACTGTCGTAGCATTGAGGCCTCTATAATCGATACAAAGCCGAATTTTCCCGTTCGGTTTTGGAACGAGCACTACAGGGGCTGCATACGGAGATTCACACTCTTCTATGATGTTCTGTTCCAAAAGTTTATCAAGTTCCTGCTTAAGAACTTCTTTCTTTGCTGGAGGTAATCTATACGGAGGCACCGAAACAGGAGGGCTATTTCCGGTGTTGATACGGTGTTCCATAAAAGGAGTGGGCTCTCCCCCTGGTTCAAACACAGTTTCGTACTTTTTTAGCAATGTTCCCAGTTCATTTTTCTGGTCAAGCGTTAGACATTTACCTTCATCATCACGCAGTAAGCATGTATTTTCCTCAAGGTTAGGTCTGCTTTGGACTTCTTGAATAATTGCTTCTTTAACAAAATCGTAGGTTCGATGGGGTGAGTCACTAAAGAACCAGTTGCGATGTTTCAGGTTTAAAACAATGCCAGCTTTCTGTAAAAAGTCCATTCCCAAAAGTGTTCTGTTTCCTTTAGCATAAGGCAAAATTATTAATTGTGTACGGATTACACGTTCTTCAAGTCTGATAACTACACTGGTTGTGTAGACTTCCACCTCGGACTTATGGCCGTCAGCGAGGGACATAGTGATTTGAGTCTTTTGGAAATTGGCTCCTTCTTTTTGTAAAAGGAGATACAAGGTTTCGCCAGCAATTGAATGACTGGCTCCACTATCGGCGCATGCAGTGCCCCATATGCCATTTACAGCTAACTTCAGCACCGCACTTTGATTTGGAGTTAAAGAGCATGGAATGCAAACTGATGTTGCCAAAAGTTGCTGAGTCCTTATTCACTGCTGGTTTGCAATTTGGACATCTGGGTTTTGTAACCCCTGGCTTACCACAACCATAACAAGATACAGATGGCCTATCTGATCTGTCATCAGTTTTCAGTTTATCACCTCTATTGAAAGATGAAGTAGGACCGGCTTGGTTGGTTTTATCAAATCTACTATCATATGAATTTCTTTTTGGAGCGTAAGGTTTAGAAGAATTTTCTTTTGAGTTGACAGTCTTTTTTACTGAAGTAGTATTTCGAATGAGGAAATAAGCATCCAATCTGTCAGCTAAGTCTGAAGGTGACACCCATTCTGACCATTCATGCATGAAGTGTTCTCTTGTTTCGGGAGGTACATGTCTTTTAATTTGGTCAGATATGATTAGGTCTTTTAACTGTTGAAAGTTGACAATTTTCAATTCGTTCAACCATCCTTCGAAATAACTTTTTATTTCAAAAAAGTAATCTCTCCATGTGTTCTCTTGAACTTTCTTGTGTTGCCGGAAAAGTTGTCTAAATTTTTCCGCGGAGAGTTTGAATCTCTTCAAAAGCATTTCTTTGACATGCGTATAGTCTTGCGCTTCTTCTTCGGATTCCCTAGCGATGAGTGTGGCTAAGTCACTTGGCAAGGCTCCAATTAAATATGCAACCCATTGGTTATCAGGTACTTTTAAAAATTTTAATTGTCTCTCAAATAGTTTGAGAAATATAGCCATGTCGTCTTCTTTCGAGTTAAATCTGGGAATCAGATTCTTCAATTCTAATTTAGGCTGCTCCGAGATATCAGTGTCGTTACTTTGCGGAACTCCACTCATTTTGGCTTCAAGTTGCAGTTTCAATTTCTGCAACTCAAAATCCATTTCAGCCTTTCTTCTTTCCAAGTCAGCTGCCTGTTCGGCTTTCTTTCTTTCTTCTTCTTCCGCCTGTTCGGCTTTCTTTCTTTCTTGTTCTGCTGCTTGTTCGTCGTTTTTAATTTTTTTCGAGCCGTTCCTCAATTATATTCGTAAATAAATTTTTTATAGAAGCTTCTTCGTATTTTTCAGAATTTACAATCAAATGTTTTATGTCTAAAATTCGTAAATCTTCACCCACAGAGAGTCCCATTTCCCAAGCCAACTTTCTCAAATCCTCTTTTTTTTCCTTTCGTGAGAAATGCCATACTTTCTGTGATAAAGTTCAGTTCGGAAAAAAAAAGTTAATGAAATGGTTTTCTTTTTGAGAAAAAAAAAATAGTATTTTCCTAACACACTGAAGCTGAAATCAAAACACTGAAAACTTTCATTTAAGAAAATATCAAAAGAAAATAAGAGTTATAAAATCAAGTTAGAACATAAAATGCATAATAAACTTGTACACACAGGTTTCCCTGAAGAAATATATTGAATTTATAAGAACCAGATAATTCTCAAATGATTACAACATTTCACAGTATATCTCAGAGAAAAAAAAAGAATATATAATGAAAACACTTTTCGGTCGGATTTATATTCCAGCTGGGAAAAAAATACATTACTCATCAAACCATAATAAAAGTAACAAAAGATGGTTTTCAATCTCCTTTTCTTAGTATCAGCACAGCGGATGTTATGACTAATTCAGCGCAATTGAGTGATCATAAATTAGTGCGCGGAGAATAAAATTAGCTTACTCGAGCAAAACGAAAAAAGCTTACGAAATGTTTCAGTTTAAATGAGATTACATATGCATGCAAATAAAATAACATAAGAAATACGATTACACTTGCAAAAGAATTATTCTTGACAAAATGAATTTTAAGAATTCCAATTTAGAGTAATCAGTTGAAATTCGTTTTAGTTAGAAAAGATTATTAAGAGCTCTTTTGTGATAACGGAATAATATTTCACAAAATATTAATAAAATGTTTTCACAATGGAAAACCAGACCTCTGAGCACTAATCTGCTTAGGTATACTTATACACAAGCAATTAATAAAACTTTTCAATAATTTTGTTTAAACACAATTATGCAATAATGACGTACGCTTTAGGTAAATTCAGATATGAAAATGCATTCAAATATAATGTTTCAAAGTAATTTCTTTTTAGAAATAATAATTAAGCAATGGACTGCTTGCGACACATAAAACATACAAATATGTGAATATATGTAGATAAGAAAAGTTTTTTTCTATTATTTAAGTATAGTTCTAATTAAAATAAAAGAACAATTTTTCAAAACAAATATATTTTGTCACCTTGACAGTTTAAAATTTAAGAATAATTAAACTTCAAGATGAAATTTCCTTTTGATTCGAGATGAATCGTTAAATTACAATTATGTTAACAAATAAAGAACATTTACTTTGAAAATGTTAATTACTTTCGATTCGAGATGAATCATTGAAGCACAATTCTATGTAGAACTCTTTAACATTCAAAATAAAGACAACTTTCGATTCGAGATGAATCATTGAAGTAAAATTCTATTTAGAAGATACAGAATTGTTTACTTTTAACAAATCTACTTTTGATTCGAGATGAATCATATATGAATGGTTTCAAAACAATATTGTCTTTAAGACAATAACGATTCAAGGAATCGTTAATTTTTTTTTTTTTTTATGAATTTAATTCAATAGGATCAAGGTGATCTTAGAAATCAAAAGTGAAAATAGTACTTATCCAAATATGATATCCTTTTGCTCAGCTGGGCCCCACGTTGGGCGCCAGATTTGTGACGTTTCCCCATCGCTAAATGATTATGCATGGGGTGGTTTTGCAATAATAATGTCACATCTCGTTTAGGTTTATTAGAAAACCTTTATTTTTTAGGGTTCACACAGCTGAGAAGACATCACAGGAAAGTACACAAAATACACTTAACACTTAATTGACAGACGAGCACAAAATGAAAAAAAAGGAAGAACTACTACATGTTGTATTGGCTACGAACTACATAGTACTAATAAAGTTATAAAGTTCACGCGGCGCCGCAGGTGGCGCTAGCAGTTCAGTCAAAGTTATGGGAACTGTTACACAATAAATTTTCTCTTAAGGTTGTCTTTGTTAACTTCCTCCAACGTGAAATCAATATTCTTTCTTTCTTATAATCAAAACTACACAATAATAAAGAGGAGTAGCATACGCAAATATGAGTACTAACGCTTAACTTGGTAGAGTTTCGAGAGATATTTTAATAACATGACATACACGACATTATTATCCAAGACTTTTCCGTAAAGCAAATTTTCTCCTGTTATATATGCCGATATAAAGATAATAACATATAGAGTGAAAGAAGAATTTTTAACTAATATTCGATAGAATGAGAGGTTTTTCTTAATTTTACAGAAATGAAATTTTGTGTTCATGACTTTTAGTAAATTTAATTTTTTAGCAGAAATGCAGCACGAAGTTATAAATGTGCACTCTTACAAATGCTAACTTTGCTTGTCTTCATTTTTCGGACGCGAGTTACTCCGTAAACACCAAACAGAAAAGTAAAAATTCAACGCTATCAAAAAAAAAAAAAATCTCAGTTCTAAAAAAATATAAAAATTTAACAAATCTTTAACATTATATTGATCGATTGATCTTTTTGAAGACCATATTTACATATAAAAAATAATAAAGAAAAATTCTTTAGATTCCTCGAAACAGCAAAAATATTTACATTGTGTTGTATAATCTAGGAATTTTTCCCCCATGCTCTTGATATACAGAAATTACGTTTTAAAATAAAAACCATCTCCGAACAAAAGTATATTCGTAATATTACGGATGTGGGTTTTTTTCATTCTTTTTATATATTTTTCACTAAAGTTGGTCACCGTAATCTATATATATAAAGGAGAAAAGCGACTCACTGACTGACTGACTATTCAACCTACAGACTTGAAATTTGGTAGACATGTTCCTTAAATAGAGTAGACATCAGCTAAGAAAGGATTTTCCGAAATTCGAAACGCAAGGGGCGTTACGGGGGTTAAGGGCTTTAATAATAATTGTTTCCATGTTTAAACTACTTGATGTACAATCTTGAGATTGAGTAAGCGGATTCCTTTCAGAGAGTAGAGATCCGCTACAAAATGAGTTTGCTGAAAATCGACCCCCAAGTGGCGTTGCAGGGCTTAGGGGGCGTTATAGATAATTATTTCCATTTTTAAACTATTTGACGCACTGTCTTTAAATTTGATATATAGATTCCTTTCGTACAATAAAGATCAGTTACAAAACGGGTTTTCTGAAAACAGACTTCTAAGTGGCGTTGCGGGGGATTAAGGGGCGTAATAGATAAATATATCCGTTTTTAAACTACTTCCCCTACCTGCTTGAAAATTGATAGGTAAGTTTCTTTCCTGGAGTAAATATCTGCTACAAAATGGGTTTTGGGAAAATTGACCCCCAAGTGGTGTTGCGGGGCGGGGGGTTTAAGGGGCGTTATAAATTCCTATTTTTAAGTTATTAGACATACAGTCTTGAAACTTAGTAAGCAGATTCCTCTCATAGGGTAGAGATACGCTAAAAATGGGTTTCGTGAAAATTGCTCCCAAGTGGCGTTGAGGGGACTTAAGGGCGTTATAGATAATTATTTCCATTTTTAAACTATTAGACGCACAGACTTTATATTTGATAAAGAAATTTCTTTCATAGAGTAGATATCAACTATAAGAAGGTTTTGTGAAAACAGACCTCTAAGTGGCCTTGCAGGGGAATAAGTGGCGTAAGAGATAAATATTTTCGTTTTTAAACTATTTGACCTACCTGCTTGAAAATTGGTAGGAATGTTTCTTTCATGGAGTAAATATCCGCTACAAAACGGGTTTGGAGAAAATTGACCCCCAAGGGGTGTTGCGGGGGGTTAAGGGCAGATATAAATAAATATTTCTTTTTTTAAACTATTAGACTCACAGTCTTGAAATTTGGTTAGATTCCTCTCATAGGATAGAAATACACTGCAAAATGTGTTTTGTGAAAATCGACCCCTAGGTGGTGTTGCGAGGGTTCAAGGCCGTTATTGATAATTTTTTTGCATTTTTAATTAATTGGACGCACAGTCTTCAAATTTTGCTAAGCAGATTCCTTTCATAGAGTGCAATTCCCCTACAAAATGGGTTTTGTGAAAACAGACCCAGAAGTGGCGTTGCGGGGGCTCAAGTGGCGTTATAGACAATTATCCCCATTTTTAAACTGTTAGACGTACAGTCTTGAAATTTGATAAGCAGATTCCTTTCGTAAAGTAGAGAACCGCTACAAAATGGGTTTCGCGAATATCAACTACTAAGATTAATTTCGGGAGATTAAGAGGCGTAATCGATAAATATTTCCATTTTTAAACTACTTGATCATCCTCTTGAAAATTGGTAGGCATGTTCCTTTCATGAAATAGAGTTCCTCTAACAAAGCGTAAAACGGAAATTGACCCCCAAGGATGTTTGCGAGGGTCAAGAGGAGTTACAGAAAAAAATTCCTGTTTTTAATTGTTAGACCCATATACTTGAAATTTGTTAAGCATGTTTATTTTGTTTAATAAGGATCCACTAAGAATAAATTTTAAGCAAATCAAGTTCTGGGGGTTGCAGGGATTATTGGACTTATTAACAAAAAAAATTACTTTTTTCGAGCTACAAGGATTATAATAATGAAATTTGGTTTGCATTTTTCTTTTGTTGAATTGAAATCCGCTAAGAGCGGTAATTTTGGAAAACGGCTCTCAACGGGATTACGGGATATTTATAGTAAAACTTTTGCTTTTTTCTGTTAGATTTAGACTTGAAATTTGGCTTGCATGTTCAATTTACGGAGTAGAGATCCACCGAAAATTGGTTTTGCGGAATCCACTTTGTTTTTGAGTTACGAAAGAGCAACATCATTCTATGCTTCAATTTTAGAGATTTTTTAGAAATACAAATTAGACGAGTTCTGCCCTTTTTTTTATCAACAGGTGACAGTTACAGGTATAAGTATATTTTTCAATTCAATCGAATTCTTAATGCTAGGACTTAGATATCAATAATTTATACATATATATAAGCAGTAAAAATTTATAAAACATCATGAAATACCCAGCGAAGCGGGCGGGTAACAGCTAGTATTATGTATATAACTGTTAACTGGTTAAACTGAAAGGCTTCTGCTAGAAATCTATATTTTCTCTCATGAATCTGTTTACTATGGTTACATTTTTTCATACATTTTGATGGAGAGATTGATGTGTACATTGAAAAGAGAGAAGTTTATTAGAATTTCTCCACTGACTCCTATGCTTTAGGCCCTGAGTTTGAAGCCCGAGGAAGACATAGATGTTTGTAATGTATAAGGCCTCACCTGGCAGGGCAGCACTCAAAAAATTCGTTGAGCCACAAGTCTTCTGGTGTGGTTGGTGGAAGGTACTCTGAACACCCTATCCACAAGGTATTCTCCTCAAAATTGGGAACATATCCAAATCGTACTATCACCTGCAAAGTGTCCAAAGCTACAGCTAACAACAGGCGTAAAAAGTAGCCCCTTGTCACGATAATTTCATGAGCCTCGATCTGGTACTGCCGATCAGGTGGTATTAGTAACAACAACAGAGATTTTCTAAAAGATGTGCCAAGTTTTTAATGAGCAATAACACTCGCTTTTGAGATTGAAGTTTAACTCTTGAAAAACTTTAGGATCTTTTTCCTTTGTTATTTAAAAACTTTTTTTCCATTTACTTTTCTCTTAAATAAGAAGTATTAAGCTGAAGCTAACATTATTCTCCTATCGATCGTTCACATCCGAAAACTATCCTTTGATATTTTAATTCAATAAAATGGCATCAAGAAAATTCATTAACTAAAATGAAAATGTCATATGTATTAATCTAATTTCATTCTTAGAATAGTTGTTTTAGTTTTATAGAACATCTTATGAGTTATTTTAGGAATTCATTTTGTTATTGAGATCTAGTTCACGAAAATAACTACCATTGTGTCTATAACATTTTTCATTTTAAATATAAGTAATTAGAAAAACTCAGATTCCTAGTTGATATTTAGTTTCATAATATATTTTACTGGAAATTTTTTACCTGCTTAACACAGTTCAAATTTTGAAAAAAATATTCATTAACTTATTGATTGTATTAAAGTTAATGAATGAAGAAAATTTTTTTTCATCGATAGTTTGTAATTAATTTCTTTAATTTGCTCTTAATAAAACTTTTTAACCCTTTCTGAAATACTTTAGTTACTACTGATTTGTTTTTAATAATATTTATATCCGTGTAGTTGAATGATTATGGTCATAGGTTGACATTCGGCTTTGTCGATGTCGAGTCATCGGTATATGAATAGGTTGTGGTTTACCTAAGTGAGCGACTCCCCCCTCTCCAAGTCGCTTTCTCACCATCCTGCCTTCTTAAGGGTGTGGGAGGAAACAAAGCACGGCCAGAAATTTTTATAATAATTATTACTTTATTATTATTCAAGCACGCTAATCAACCACAAGTTAAACCACAAAGAGGATGCCTTAGGAGTGTTATAAAGAAAGCAAAAAACCTTAAGTGAACAAGCTCAAGTAATCAGTTTAATTTAACCTAATCTATCTTAGATTATAAATTCCCAATCCACTAATTTAGCATAGTAGCAAACTCCGTTCTTAGCTCAAGTTGTGAAAATCAATTACATCTCACCTTCGTAATGCCACAACAGTTTCTCCGCTCTTTCTCTATTACAATTACAAACCCCTGACTTTATATAGACAAACTATTCTGCATATCACGGTTTCTTCTTGCGAGGGATGGCAGTGAATTAGTATGAATGCTAGCCTAAAAGATTCCCCAAGAGGATTAGTGTGAAGGTCGCGTAAAGATCCGTCACACCTATTATTTGAAGTAGACATTCGGAAGCTAATTTTGAATAGAAACCGCATGGGTCCCTTCACACGTAGTCAACTGGTACTCAGTGCTGTGCTAGTCTCTCAAGCACTTGAAAACCACATTCTCTCTTCTCTTACTAGTTGATTCAACTTAAAAATATATATGTAGGGACTTAGCTCTCCATACATGGCCCCTTGTGTACCGAAAATGAAGAAAAGTTTTCATTGCACAGATGACTCGGGCACTCAATTTTTTTTTCTTACGGAACTCTCTTTCAACATGTTTTCACGTGTGAAAGAAATTCTCTCTCCTCTTCACACTAGAGGAGAGTTGACAGAAAACGAGTTGACTGGAACAAATTTATTTGATGTGAAACTGGTCTAAGTCTGCTAAATCTTATGTCGTCAGACATGGCGGAGAAATTTTCAGAGCAGGGTGTAAGATCAGATATTGTTAATAGACTTTATTTTGCTTATAGAGTGAAATTAATTAACAATCACTTAATAAATAAAATTTTCAAAACATACTTCCAAATAATATAAAATAAAAACAAATTAATTGTTTTATCTATAATTAAAAATACTCATAAACAGAAAAAAGCCAAATTATAACGAATTCGTCATATCGAATGTGAAGGAAAAAAATCAATAAAAAACATTCCATTTTTAAATCTCAATCTTTTCAAAATAACTAGCAACCATTTCCATTAAAATCAAAGAAATATGTCAGAACTCGCAACTTTCAAAAGCTTAAATTGATCTGGTTTCCTGAAATACATTTGCTGTCATATTCTCGCAATATATTTCAATCGCACATACCATTTCCTTAGATGGTGAAATAATCGAAATAATTTTATTTCACACAAACAAATGTGTATTGCATATTTCATTTTATATTCTATATTTGGCGCAATTCATTTCTTAGAAAAGTGTTTTTACAGGACATTTATAGGGTTTTTAATTATAGAGTCTGATGTAAAGTTATTTAACCTAATGTGTATATAAGATGAGATATCTCTTTCTACTCTTAGACCTTGCTTTCTCAGCCTTAAGATACATGTTCAACATGAGGATAATACTCTCCATTTTGCTGTTGATCCTTTTGGTTGTCTCTTCAGATCGTGGGATAGAAGAGAAAGTGTTTTGCAATCGTAAGTTTAATTTATAAGTTCTTTACATACTGTTGAGTTTATTTTAGTTAAACTTTTCTTCATAAGGTTCTATTCTACATAACGGATGAAGGGGTGCATCAGTAAATTGAGGTGAATTGAGTATACTTTAATAACATATACTATGTACTTCATGAATGTATAATATAACTTAAAATTCTTTTATCTTCTCTAAAAAAGGAAACATATCACACTCGAATTGTTTTAAAATTAAAATACTACCGAAAAATTAATTTTTTTTCCAAAAATCATGTATTTCAAGTCCATAAAACGAAAACGAATGGACTAAACGTAAAAAATAACTTCAATTCAACAAAAAAATTCTTAAAATCTATCCAAGTAGCATATGAAAAGTCTGTTTGGTTTCAACTTTTTAAATCGATTGAATCTTCCTGTCATTTCAAAACTATATGTTTTAATTACATTCAATAAATGTTTAAAGTTGCAAGATTTTTCTAAGATTTGAAAAGATTCTGTAATCTCTTAGAGAAAGTGGGTTTTCTAGAGTAGTGATCACCAAATCGTCGATCACTAGTTACAAGTAGATCGAGGGAGCATTTTCCTTATAGAGGGTTAACGCTCCTGTTGACCTTTTAAGAAATTGATGCTGAAGAGTTCTCTACTTTTGTCCCAGATCATTTTGATTCTCCAGAAAACAAAACTGAAGTGGAAATGGTATTGTTTTATTTTCAAAAGGATTTATTTGTAAAAAAACTTTCTTCAAATTTTGAAAATATACGACCTCTTGTTCCTAAAGAAAAATACTTAGTTTTGGTTCAGGTTTGTCTCAAAGTGAAGGAAATATGTTCAACTCTACATATCTATGCGAAATTTCTCTTTCTAATCCGAAATTTTTAAAAAATAAGAACAGAAACAGAGTCTGATGAACACTTGGGCAACTTTATTCGAATGGCACTAAAAACTTGTTGATAACACAAAAGTGTTTCGAATATAAACAAATCTGTTATTTATTACTAACCTGACTTCAATTTCTTTCTTATGTAAAATTAAATTTTAGTTTATTTTCCTTTTATAGTGTTTAATTCAATATGATTTAATATTTTCCAGAAATGTATGTTTATAGTGAATAAGCAAATGCAAGAATTTTTTTAAAAAGTTTATAGGGGTTTTTGATTGGTGCTCACAGTCAGATGTATATATGGTTTTGTAGTTCAGAAGCTTCATAAATTTGGGCAACTACTCATCTAGTGTATAAAGCTTGATACAGTTAATGCTTGATTTTGAAAAAAAAATGTGAACATTTATAATAAGACATATAGAATCGAATTATAAGATCTTCTCTTATTGTGTTTAATCTAATGATTAACAACTAAAAAGACATTTTTTTTCTTTTAAAAAAAATTAATTCCTAAATTATTATTTTAATAATCTACATGTTATAGGAGTACTTTTTTCTCCAGCTGCATTACTGAAATAGTTTGCAATGAAAACGTCCTTTGGCTCCTAGATTTATCATATGGATTTTTGACATTCAAATTAACATGAGATCTTTTTTTAAATATAATAGCAAAATAATGCCATCACAGAAAATGTTCGTAAAAGGAAATTTTTTGGTGAACAAATAAGAAAAAAAAATGATATAGTGGATAGTTACGCTGACTGCGGTGCCGTAGATCCTGGGTTTGAATCCCGGAATCCACGGTCGTTTATAAAAGTATAGGGCCCTTGCGACAGGGGGGTGCACTCTAGAGGTTGATGGAAGAGAGAAGGTAGACCCTTATCAACTTCCAGAGGTGGCTCCCTCCAAATTGGGATGGAATGTAGAGCCAAATCGTACTGTCACCTGCATGATGCTCAAAGCTACGGCTAGCGATTAGAGTAAAAAATAGCCTCTCACTCACTCATTCTATAAAACGGTGCTACTCTGCACGGTGGAAAGTGACAGTTTATTACGCATGTTTGAATTTTTTCCCTTCGTTCCAATGCACCAGTCGTATAAATTTTGATTTATATTTAAATCTAAATAAACTGTGTAGTTTCTTTTGTATATTTAGCAACCTTCTTGAGTCCGAGTAAAAAGCCATAAAGTCCGAGTAGGCTGAGTCCATAGTAGGGTGTCAAATAGTGCGAGTTATCACTGTTTCCAATTATTTTTGCCACAGCTGTTTTTTATTTCTGTTAATTCGTGATTTTTATACTAGCTGGTGGAAAGTGCATGTTATTATTTCCCTAACCATTTTCTCCAAACAGTCTTTTTTTAAAAAAGTGCGAAAATTTGTTTTGCTTAATATTTTAAAATGGATTAATAATAACAATTTTAAAAAAAAATTATATTTTGATTTATATTTAAATGACAGCTTTTGGAAAGAGGACATCTTACATAATCTTCCGACATAACACAGCTTTTCATCGATATACAATGCAACCGGATAGAGGCTAGAATTCTAGTGAATACTTCACAAGTGTAAGAAAATGATTTATTCATAATTACTTCATGAATCACGAATCATTCGCTTCTGCATAGAAGATGAAACATTATTTACTTAAATTCCTAATTTCCAATATTACATTTAAAAAAAATTCTATCAATTACTTATTTTTTCAAAATATTTGATCCTTTTTAGGCTTTATTAAGCTCAAATTTATCAAGCTGGGTAGAATGTTCTTGAACAATTTTTTCGTGCACAAGTTTATACTATAACTTTTTTCAATGTTTTTCTTGCCAGAATCTCTAATGAAAGCGATGGAGTACATAGACGATAAAGCTCCACCAAAGGTAAGATTTAAACTTTTTAATTGTAAATTTAAATTTAAATATTTAAAATTTGTTTCAAATAAACCATATTTATGTCCTTATAGTATTTTAATTTTTAATTTTATTTTTTGCATGAAATAATTATGGACATTTTTTTAAAAAAATCCCCTCCTCCCCCAAAAAAAGAAAAAACTTTTTTTACTGTCTTAACATAATTTTTAATATAAAACACAATAAATACTAAAAATATAGTACGTTTACAAAATTATTTAAAATTAATTAGATGAATCTAGCTGTAATTCTATATATCCGGTTTTTGAAACATATATGAAAGCAAATAAGTATTTTTTATTATATTTCTAAAAGCGCTTTTCATTTTTTTTTTTGCACATGCAATAGTTTTAAATAAATTTCTACGTAAACACTCATCAATATGTCTTATGTATGCATAAAATATGAACATTTACAAGGAATAAATTACATATTCAAAAAATGCCTTGAAATGAAATTTTGCGAACCTTCAAACTGATCATTTCTAATCGATTGCTTAAAAATCTACAATGGATAGGATAAACTATTTAGTTGGGCTGCAGCTGGCTCGCGAATTACCCATCACTGGAATCAGTGTTCAGGCATGACCTCGAATCATTTCTTAAAGAAGGACAGGCCAACTGCTCCAGAATGTTCTTAAAGCAGCCAATGTACTTTCATGAAATTGATGCAGCTCTGTGCGCCCGTCCAACATCAAGACAGCTTAGACCACAACAGTACCCCTACCATAATGGTTCAGTTCCACTATATGTTAGAGGGACATCGGGTGTCTGGTACTTTTCATTTGTAAAATCGTCAAGAATGAGTGTCCACGATTAATCTCGACTCATCAGGGAGATGAAGATACAATCACTGCTCCAGTGTCCAAGGATGACATTGCCTGTATTATGTCAGATGGCATTTTCTGTGACTTGGATTGACTGGGACGCAGACCATGTATCTCCTAAGATCTCTTCGGTATCCTATGCAGTTATAAAACTAAATATAGTGTAATCCTATCTTATAGAGACTCTTAGTTGCCCTGAATCTGATCTTTTCAATATATTTCCGCTTATACATAGCATGTAAACCCTATTTCGGTACAGCCATCTTGTTGCTTTTGCTTGAAATTTTTCTGCCTCCGAACCTGGTTTAGTGATTTTTATCATGTTTTGTGGGAATGTTTTACGAAATGTTTTTCATCTTTTAAATTTACATCCGTGCATCTGTTTTCACCATGCATTTTAATACAGACCATGCATAGGTTTTTCAGTGCTTGGATGTGGTAAAAAAAGCAACAATAACTGTACTTTGCATGCTTGCTAAATCATTTGTATTACTGAGAATTGCTCAGTATATTATTTTTCTGCAGTGTATTATTTGTTGTAGTATATATATTTTTACGGATTCATAGGCTTTGTAATAATCATCACCATAGTAATATATGACAGCAATTTTCGAATATTCTCTGATTGCTCAAATATGCGCTATGCTTCGACAGCCTCCCTGCTTGATGCAGAACCATTGTGATTGCAACAAACATGAGAAATAGATGCAGCGCCTTTGAACATTTGTTATCTTATAACATATTCTACAGAAATGTGATATTATTTCTATGTCCAAACAGTGTCAATGGATATGTTGCAACGTTTCTACCAAGTAACTTCCATCGACACGTCACAAAAGCTTAATTATTCCTTGGGTGAATTTTGTGATGTCTTAACCTCCTTTACTGCATTTCTTTTCATGTTTTTATACAAACTACAGATGCATCTTGCTGAATTTTTAATTCTTGATTTCGAAAGGTTGTTTTGGAAAGAAAAGGCTTGTCCAACACACTAAACAATTTACTGCCAGCGGTATACCACTTACCAGTTATTCTTAAGGTAAAAACACTTAGAGTATTCAACTTCAATTTATTGGCAATGTTTTAGATGAGGTAAATCCTTTTAAAAAATCACAGTTCCTACATTTTATAGAAAAGCTTGATTATGTTCGAAACTTTGAGCCTTTTCTCAAACTGAGTTATTATGTAAGCAAACTGGGCAACACAGTACATCAAACACAGAAATCAATGCCGTGATATCAAGTATTCATGTGAACAAACTCTCTGTTGCCAATTTTAATCAAGAAAAAACTACACTAATAGTTGAGTAGTGGCTGAAATGCTAGAAAAATTATAGAAGTATTAATTGTAAATTACAAAAAGGAGGAAAACTGTAGAAATTGAGTTAAAAATTGTAATTTTTGGCAATTTCCGTTTTTGAAATGCTTTTTTCGGTTCACTTTTTGCAGCAAGTAACGTTTTTTAAAATCCCTATAGTTTTATTTCTCTTCTACGTAAATAGAAAAAAAAGCTGTTTTGAAAAGAGAAATGTTCAAATTAAAGTATTTTTTAAATACAAAAAATTGTCTCATGTAGCTGAAAAACGACATTTTCAATGTCGGCAATCATCGGCAGTAAATCTTTATCTTCTTTTCAAGCCCTACAACCGGTTACCGGCCAAGACTCTCTCAGTCATCTTAGACCAAGTGTACTGAACCTTTTTTCCCGTCGGGCAAAGACACACACAAAAATATTTATTTTTATGAGTTTTTACTGAGTTATGGGATAACTTCTACTTTCTTTCATTCATGACTAAACCTCTTTCTTACATACTACTATTAGAAAAACAAATTGATAGCAAAATTGATACATTTGATTGCTTGATTGATAAAATTCCTGTTAAATTTTTTGTAAATTGCTCTCCAATAATTAAATTTCTTAGGGCAATGGGCCATGACTGGGCCACTCAAAAAAGGCCGGTGGGCCGCAGATTGAGTATCACTATCTTATATCATCTTGATCTACTTGATACTGTGTTCTTCTATCTTCATAGTGTGTATAATAATAGAAATAATGAACTTACTACGATTTATAGCGATATTAAATAAAGAGATCCTAGTTTCCCATTCAATAAATGTTCTATGTAAATGCTTGGAGAAGTATGTCATCATGAAATGAGCTGAATGCATAGGTTGACGTAACTAAAAATTTCCTTGTATAGTTGTGGAAATTTCATAATAAAATTTATATGATAAGCGATGGAATTTTTTTCAAAAATTAATTTAATATAAATATTAGACATTTTGAATACTTTTAAAACAACACATTTAGTTTTAATTTAATGAATTTTTTCTGTGTGAAAATTAAAAATATTTATTTTTTGTATTTTTTCTCCATTTTTATAATTAGTTTAAAGACGCCCATCTTAAATGCATGGAATCAAAGGATAAAGAAAATCTTAACGATCTTGATGTTCAATGCGGGAAAAGAGTAAGTAAATAGCTAAATGATAATTGAAAAATATTTTAATATTACATGTTTTGTAATTAACAGAAAATGTTTGCTTAAACATTTATCATAGGACTTGAACTTGGATTATTAAGTTTCTCAAAATGTTGAGATGAAATTTTTACTGCCATCAAAAGATGCCGTTGCTAATATGAAAAATACAATGAACTTTTGATTATTCTAGAAAAATGAAAAAATAACTTAAAGTAGTGTTTCCTAAACAGTGGATATTATTGATTTATATATTTTTTATTACATATTTTTCAGATGATAGCTGATTATTTATTTTAAACCCTAATATTAATAGAAGGACAGTTAAAAAAATGTATAACAAATTTTAAAAAAATCTTTAATACTGAATTATAAATCAAGAGATAAGTCTCTTCTCTATTAAAAACAAGACAAATCGATGCAGGGTCTTTCACCTTAATTTCGATGTTGTGATGCTAATTTGTGAATAACTTTTACAGAAAAAAATATGTACTGTAGTTAAAATTATTGCAGTAATTTTAATTGAAATTATAAGGCCATATATAAGATATATATAAATTATAAGCATTTTAATCTGAAATGATTTATATAAATTTTGTAAAAAAAAATAAGTTCAATATTTCGAATGAAAATAGTTTTTTTATTTTTTCACATCACGTGAACAATAATTATTTTGTCCAATGAAAAAATATAATAAATTCAAACTTCTGTTATGTGCTATTAACAAACTATAATTAAGTTTTATGACTTTATTTATGATAGCATGATTTTAATCATATACTTTTAAAAACGTAATTTGATTGAAATTAGACATACGTGCATTTCATTTCGGAAATTTTTGAATGAATTCAAAGTAACCATAGAATCAAAAATGG
>BMAO01012341.1:0-16364 GCA_019973975.1 Trichonephila clavata
TCCCAGCCTCCCATCAGTACTTTTAATTTTAGCTAGAACAAAAATTTAAACTGTATCAGAAAGGGAGTGGTATTTTATTTTTCAATCGAAATTGAAAAATCGATATTTTGATTGATTTTTGTGAAGTGACATCGATATTTTGATTGATTTTTGTGAAGTGACCCTCCCCCTTTAAGTCGTTAATTGGTTCGTTTGTTGTACGAGTATTTTCACCCTTTGATAAACTTTCTCTCGCCATGTTGCCATTACCAATTAACATTACACAACCATGTTTTTCAATGTCGTTGCGCTTTCACAACGATTGCGACGCCGAAAGTTTTTTTCGGTGTAATTTACCCTTTCTCTTTTTTTTCTAGTTTTATCCAAACTTCTAATAAATAAATGTTTTACAGTTCCTTTTTTATATCCAGTGGCATAAGAAAATGACAAACTCTTACAAAATAATAAGTAAGACTCAAAAATATAGAGCAAGACGAAGTCAGTATCAATAAGCAGAGATGTCTAGCACTTAAAAATGTTTTCACCTTGCAGTGCACACGCGGTATTTTAAAAAGATAAATCTTTCACACAAAGTCACTTAATAATAAATCTAGGCGATTTATGGGCCCTTAACCTATTTCAGAAATACGTTACTGAAGGATAAGGTTCATTAAAGTAAAGATTATACCGCATAGCTATGCACGAGCAAGCACACAGCAACAGGAAAAGGTAAACAATGTTTGCCAGATGTTATAGTTGCAATTGCCAATCAAATCGTCAATGAATGTCTTGGGCGTCACAACCTGCAATAAAATTAAAGGAATTCATTTCTTTAAAGGTTATTTCTACAAGAATAAAATATTTTTCATTAGAAATTCTGTTCCTATTTAAGGTTCCTAAAGATATATCCCTTCTTTAGATAAATATGCTAAAAGCGTAATACGAGGGTGGATTGATAAGTTTCCCGGCCTGACCAAGAAAAAACACGTTTTTTAAGAATTTTTTTTTTTTAATTTCTCAACATAATCTCCTCCAAGGCTGATACATTTCTCATAGCGATGTTCTAGTCTAGTAATGCCATCTCTATAGACTGATTCGTCAAGCTCCTCAAAATACCCATTTACAGCTTCGATTACTTCTTCATGTCCGCAAATCTCTTACCGCCAAGCCATTTTTTGAGGTTAGGAAACAGATAATAGTCACTTGGGGCTAGGTCTGGAGAGTAGGAGGGTGCGCATCAATTCAAACTTCAGATCGTTGATTTTAGCCATCGCACGATTGACGTGTGCGCTGGTGCGTTATCGTGATGAAAACAGATTTTTTTCTTCGCCAGATGAGGCCGTTTAATTTCACTTCGTGGCTCAAACGTTGCAATAAGTCTGCGTAGTATTGACCAGTGATAGTTTACCCTTTTTAAGGTAATCAATGTATATAATACCTCTTGCATCCCAAAAAACAGTAGCCATAACCTTGTTCGCCGAAAAAAATTGTTTTTGCCTTCTTTGGAGTTGGTTCCCCTGGTCCAATCCACTGTTTTAGACTGTTCTTTGGTTTCAGGAGTGTAGTGGTAGACCCAAGTTTCGTCAACGGGTTACGAATCGACGCAAAAATTCGCTTGGATTACGCTTATACAACGCCAAATGGCGGTTAGAAATGTTCTTTCGAATCAATTTTTTGGTCGACTGTTAGCAAACGCGGCACCCATCTTGCACAGAGCTTTTCCATATACAAATGTTGGTGCAAAAATATTTTGTACACGTTCATATGACATCTTACAGGTCTCAGCTATCTCACGCAATTTTAATCTGCGGTCTTTCAGCACTATTTGATGGATTTTTTCGATCATATCTGGAGTTGTGACCTCAATGGGGCGTCCTGAGCGAGGCTCATCAGAGGTGCTCACACGACCCTTTTTAAACTCGGAAACCCACTGCTTAACGGTTGAATATGATGGGGAGGATGTCCCCAGTGTTGAGTCCATCTCTTCTTTAATTTCCTTCGGCGTTAACCCCTTCAAATAAAAGTATTTGATGACAGCACGAATTTCCAGCTTTTCCATTTTTACGAAAAACACAGAGGCGTCTCGTTCAGCGTGCTCTCAAACCTAAACTAACATGGCGATCGGACTGAAACTAGCTACAAGCTATCTAAGGATGGTACTATAGAACGCCACCTCAAGGTAGGCCTAGTGGCGCCATCTCTTGGTCAGGCCGGAACTTATCAATCCACCCTCGTAGAAGTATAATAATGATCAAAGTAGTGTATAATTTTTATTACGACTTATAATACATGCTAGTCGTATTACAACGTTTGCACTAGCACCTAAATCTGGTTCACCCTTCTGACCTGGAGATTCATATAAGCATCAGCCAGCAGAAGTTTGCCTCGGCAGTCCGGGCCCCATTTGAGTTGCACACTAGTCCACTTGCCAATCAAGTCGTTTTTGAATGTCTTGGGCGTCACAACCTGCAACGAAATTAAAGGAATTCATTTCTACAAAAGTATTTCTACAAGAATAATATATTTTTCAGTAGGAAATAGGAATTCTGTTCCTATTTATGGTTCCTAAAGAATATATCCCTTCTTTAGATAAATATGCTAAAAGCGGAATAGAAGTATAATAATTATCAAAGTAGAGTGTATAATTTTTATTACGACTGGCAGCCGCCTTCGGAAAATCATCCGCTTCTTCGTTCCCGGGCAGGCCTACATGAGAAGGGACCCACTGTAGATGGATAGGGTGCCGATCTGAAAGCTGTTTAAAAAGGTGTAGAATACACCTGTTGGTGCTGTCACCGATAGATGGCCAATTCGATAAATGTTGGATGGAAGATCGGGCTGTCTTGTCAGGATCCAAATTTCAGAAAAAGCTTGGCCTTGTATGTTGTTTATTTATGAAAGACCACACATGATAGCTATTAGCTCCGTTCTGAAGGTAGAAGCGTGATCAGTGTTTCTTCTATGAATTTTGATGATGCAGCCAGGTAGTTCAATCAAAACTCCACTGTCAGTAATGTTTGTTTCTCTTTTACTGTCATCCGTATAGATCTTCACTGCATCCAGTGGAATCCCATCAATCACCTCCAGAGCCAATTGCTTTAGAAGTTCGGGGTGGTCAGACATTTTATTGACATTGGTCCTTAAATTAGTACGGAATGTGACCCCCAGCAGTCCCAAAGACAGGATTAATAAAGGAAGTCAGACAGTTGGTGCTTCACATTAAAAACTGGGTTATTCTGCAAGTTCTTGGGAGTAGGGACTATTAGATTCAACCTTTGATTATCTGTCCAATTTTTTAAGTATTTAGAGATACAGTGGTACCTCGACATACGAGCTTAATTCGTTCCGCAACCTTGCTCGTATCTTGAATTACTCGTATCTCGAAGCAAATTTCCCCATACAAAACAATTGAAATACCATTAATCCGTTCCAACCCCCAAAATGTCACCCCAGTTATTTTTGTTACGTGGTTTTGAGTAATAAAAGCGTATTTATAAATGGCAAATATTTATTGTACAAAAACAAAAAAGAACGTAAAGAAATAAATTAGATATCCTCACTGGTCTTTACCTTTTTCGCTACATTTTCTCGCTTTCACCTGTAGGCCGTTTAGAAAAAAACATGTCCAAGGAGGTTTGTTTCTTCCTCCCTCTCAGAATGTTTCGGAAATGAGTTAGACAAGTGTCATTAAAAAGATAAGATGCACGACCTGTTGCAACTTTTTCTGGGTGTTTCTTTTCCACGAGCTGTGAAACTCTATCCCACATTCCTAAGATCTCCTTTATCTCCACTTGTAGAAATAACCACCTCCTCCACAGTACATATGGACGTACTACGCCCATACTGCCTCGACAAGTCAACAACTCGAACACCTTGCTCATGTTTTTCTATAATTTCACGTTTTAATTCAATACTCATCATCTTTTTCTTAGCACTTTTCACAAACTTTCTTCCGATCAATGGTTATAAAAATAAATGAACTACAACTGTAAATGTAACACAAAACGCGAACACAACAACTACACAACTTATCACAGCGGAAGCACGCTGCTAACTGATTCACTGACCGTGATGGGCGCGACCGCGTGCTACTACTAGTCGACCCGCTAAACCGAACTCGTATCTCGAATTTCGCTCGTAACTCAAAGCAAAAAATCACTCGCTCGCCGGCTCGTATCTCAAAAAACTCGTATGTTGGGGCACTCGTATGTCGAGGTACCACTGTACTGTGTTGATCACCATAACTGAGCAGTTTTTGAAATACTTGGTCAAGCGATAGCTTCTTCTCATATCTTAAGGTTGAAGGTCACACTCATATAGAATTAAGTTATTAGGACAGCTGTTACGAATACCTGCGACGATTCGAGCAGCACTCAGCTGTATTCTTTCAAGTTTCTTAAGGTTAGAATTAGAACCGAACTTCAAAATACGCCTTATTAAGGTAGTATAGGTAATTTTCAGAGTAGAGGCATCTGCACACCCCAATTACGCCCAGTTATGTATTGTAATATATTTAGACGTTTTCTATTTTTACTAACCAAATCCTCTAAATGCCGATTGCAAAGAATCTCTTGGTCTAAGGTAAACCTAGATATTGAGGATGTTTTATGTATGAGAGTTTTTGATCCTTTATATAAACAGTTGGTTGTGATATTTATATACTTATAGATGTCTATATTGGTGGTGAAGAAAATGAATGAATTTTAATCAAATTTATGAAATTAATAAAATTTAATCAAAAACATATTCATGCTGTTTTTTTATAATTCATCTTAAATGTATTTTTAAAATTTTTGATCTTACCTAAATTTTCTGTCGAAATCCTTTTTTTTAAACTGTATATCAAGGAAATGTGAGTAATTTCCCGTATAAAAAGTTCTTATGGTGTGAGTTTTGTTTATCATAGATGATGATGACTGCTCTTCATTTCTAAATTCGCAAAAGTAGCTTGATTTGCTTATGTGAATTTTATTTTCAGGGAAGTAGCCTCCTCATCTGGAGAGGGATCCTCCACTCCTAAACGATTAAACATATCCGCAAGAGACTCTTCTGTATCTGAGGGGGAGAAAAATATGTATAAGTAAAATATATTTCTATTACAGGGATTTCGAGTTAAGAAGAAACACCCTCGTTTTGTTATATCCATGCTAAAATGATTAATTTCCAAACAGAATCACTCTATATGTAGTCGACTCTTGATAATTCGAAGTTGAAGGGGCCAATATAAAACTTTGAAATATCGAGTTCAAATTATCAGAGGGTACGAAAAAACTCCCAAAAATACACGAAGATAGATTATTTTCTAACAGATTTAAATTTGAAACTATGTACACTCATGTCCATAAATTAAGAATAATGAAGTTCAGGCAAAGAAAGAGACAGAAGCAAAACAAATTTGACTTATTTGTAAAGTCTATTTATTAAACAAAAGGTAAAGAGCAAAAAAGATGCTATATGTTTGACATAATTAATAAAAATTGCGATTTTTACTCCCTGGAGCAAATTTTAAAAAGAACCTATTTACAAAAAACAGTTTAACATGGTTAGTATGATGGTTAATACGGAGTATGTCTCCCGGACGATGCAATGCAGGCCTTACAACGCCTACGCATGCTGAGTATCAAATTATCAATCTGATCTTGGGGAATATTACACCATTCATCAAGCAATGACTTCCGAAGTTCCGGTAGACAGGTGGGAGGGGGTTGACGGGCTGCAATTCGTCGGCCAAGCATATCCCACACATGCTCTATTGGATTCAAGTCCTGTGAGTATGCTGGCCAATCCATACGGGTGATATCCTCCTAATGAAGGCGTTCGTCTACAATGTTTGCACGGTGAGGACGGGCGTTGTCATCCATAAACAGAAATTCAGCACCCATGGCGCCCCGAAACAAACGTACATGTTGTTCCAGAATGTCATCCCGATAGATGTGGCCTGTCATCGTTACACTCGGAACATGCAGGTCAGTTCTGGAACCAAGAATAATTTCTCCCCAAACGAGCCATCCTGCACTACGTTCAATGGTGTTCTCTTGGTGGTAACGGGTACCTGGCGCTCTCCATATGAAAGTCCGGCGAAAATCAGACCGCAAACTAAAGCTGCACTCGTCGGAAAACATCACACGAGACCACTGTTGTGGTGTCCACAATGTATGCTCTCTACTCCAGGTTAATCGCAGGCGACAGTGAGTTGCGGTAAGGGGAACACATCTGACAGGCCTACGAGCATATAGACCAATATGCCCTAAGCGTCTGTACACGGTCTGCCTTGAAAATGTCGTTCCGGTAGCTGAAGACAGCTGACGAGATAGGTCTGATGCTGTGCTCCGTTTGTTTCTTTTGGCAGTAACTGCCAAATACCGGTCCTCATTCTTCGTACTAACTCGGGGCCGACCTGTGCTGCAACATCTACTCACATTACCATCATCTTGGAATCGTTGCCAAAGTCTGGAGACGACACTCTGGGCGATTCCAAGTTCTTTGGATACTTCCAGCTGGGACCACATTCCAGTCGTCCGATAATTCTACCACGTAAAAAAATCATCCAAATGCTTCCTTTGTGCCATAACTATGCGGTTATTGAACTGAAAGGCTTTTAAAGCGCTTGTGAACAATTTTTCTTTGCCACCATTCCTTATATACCCCTCCCCCTCAGGGGGCTCACCTTCTTTAGGTGAGTACGAGTGTCACAAACCCGAGGTGCCCTAGTGATCTTTTCCTTTTTCCAAGGGGTTTACTGTCTTTGGTAAACACGGGTTTCACAAACCCTGGATACCCTAGTGATCCTTCTCTATTTTCGACCCTCCTTCTCGTCATTACTTTCACTCTTCCCTCCTTTCCCGTCTAGACCACAGATTAAAATTTTTTAAATATACATGATTATAAAATCGAGAATTTCTTTTTTGTGATTAAATTCCTATTCTTTATATATATTTGTTAATAACAGTTTTTGTTTTTAATTTGTGATACATTAATTTGGTTCCTTTATTTATTGATTTTATTTTCGATATTCGTATTGTTTTACTAACACCGTTGTTTGTCAACCCGCATGTTTGCCGTGTGCGGCGTCCCGTAAGGAGGAAAATGTTGTCCTGGGGATACCTTTTGCGTACCCTTTGGCTCACGCTTCGCTGTAGACGGGTGGCAGGAGTGAGCCCACTCCTGTCAATCGGCTGGTGATAAGTCTATTCGGAGACATTGCTGTAGGGTTAGTGCTGCAGATAAGGTGTGGCGGGTTTACCCGTTGGATCCTCGCCCTGATGCTGTAGCACTATATTCTGGGTGTACTCCAGGTAAGCGCCGTGCCTGGTTTTTGCCAGATGACCGGCGCACTGCCTCCCTTGTTGGACTCCGTGGTGGGTGGAGCCACACCAGGATGATTACCATCTCTCTTTCATGGATCCTGAAATTTCGTGCCCGGGTAAAGGCCTCGTTTTACCCAACATCAACATTGATCAGATAGCAATTAATGCACGTTTCTTGATTTTATCCTTGCCCAATGGTGATATGTCGAAAAAATCTCCTTTCGCTATTCAAAAGGCTCTACAAGGAATCGGTGAACCGAAATCGGTTGAAAAATTAAGATCAGGTGATTTGCTTGTGGAAACAAAATCTGCTATACGATCAAAGTCCTTTTTATCTGCAAAAACATTTCTTGACTGTCCACTTCAAGTTTCTCCACACAGATCTAATACTTGCTGAGGTGTCATTTCTGAACCTGACTTGTTAAACACTTCTGAATCTGAAATACTTGAAGGCTTCTCAGATCAGGTTGTGATTCAAGTCAGAAGAATTACAATAAAAAAGGTTAACATGGTTTGCCCTACTAAACATTTAATTTTAACATTTAATAACCCAAATTTACCCACTTCAATCAAAGCTGGATACCTGAATTGTAAAATTCGTCCATACATTCCGAATCCTCTGCGCTGTTTTAAGTGCCAGAGGTTCGGACATTCACAAACTTCCTGCCGCAGCCAACTTACTTGCTCTAGATGTGCATCAGTTGGACATGCTTTCACAGATTGCACTCTAGAGCCTAAATGTATTAATTGCTCTCAACCCCATACAGCTGATTCCAAACTGTGCCCCAAATGGAAAACCGAAAAACAAATTCAGACAATCAAAACGAATAATAACATATCTTACCCAGAAGCCCGAAAATTAATAGTTCCACAAACATCACAAACTTACGCCCAGGCTACCAAATCCTCTACTGTAAACAGTTCTACACAGACAGACGAAGATATAACAAAAATAAAATGTCCACCCTTAAATTTACTACAGCCAATTTCATCCCTCCCAAAACCAGATATACCAACATCCACTCCTGCTGTTTCCACATCGTCTTCAGGCCAGGCACACCTCTTGCCATATACCTCTTCAATAGTCACTACAGTGTCAGAAACTCAGCCACCGACTCCTTTTTCTAATTCAGTACTTACCACCACCAATAATATGTTCACCCTTATTAAATCATCCTCACTCACATCCGCTTCCACATCAATCTCTTATACTCAACCCCCTTCTGCATCTACAACACAGGATTCAAAACAAAATTCAAAATCTCGGGCAAGAAAAAAAAATTATTAAAAAAAATAAACGATGCAAAAATAGAAATAAAAATGGCACCACACAAACCACGGAAAAGTACACCCCAACAGGATACCTCGGATGAAGAAATGATAGAATATAATCAGGAGGAATTGGTTCTTCCGAAATATTACCATATTGATACTCCGTATTCTCACATTATTACACCTACTCGATATAAAACTGGCACAAAGTAATTGTTTTCTCTTTTACAATTTACATTACCCGCAAATGGCTGAATTTTTTTTTAATATAGATTTTTACTTTTGAATTTTTCTGCTTTAACCTTTCTTGACTTTGTGGCAGGGTTCGTCCCCCACCAAAATGTATGTTCCTTTATTTTTTGAATTGAATTTTAATATTTTAATTTTACTTTGTACTCTTGAAACAGTGCTCTTGTCGGCATTTTTAGATATTTTAAAACGTTTTGAATATTTTAACGAACGTTTGGCGCAGTATAGCCGGCCTCGGCTCTTGTGCCAATAAACCCTATAATCACTCACTCACTCAAGTCAGAAGAATTACAATAAAAAAAGGATAACATCTTTTGCCCTACTAAACATTTAATTTTATCATTTAATAACCCAAATTTACCCACTTCAATCAAAGCTGGATACCTGAATTGTAAAATTCGTCCATACATTCCGAATCCTGTGCGCTGTTTTAAGTGCCAGAGGTTCGGACACTCTCAAACTTCCTGCCGCGGTCAATTAACTTGCTCTAGATGTGCATCCGCTGGGCATTCTTCCCCGGATTGCAGTCTGGAGCAGAAATGCGTTAATTGTTCACAACCTCATTCCTCCGACTCGAAACAGTGTCCTAAATGGAAAACCGAAAAACAAATCCAAACACTTAAAACTAATAGAAATATATCATACTTAGAAGCCCGAAAATTAATAGTCCCGCAACCATCCCAAACTTATGCCCAAGCTGCTAAGCCCTTAACTACTACCACTACAACACAAACGGATGAAAATATTACAAGAATCAAATGCCCACCTTTACAATTACTTCAACCTCTAATATCTTTACCAAAGCCAAGTACATCTCCTACAATTCCCACATCATTGTCTACCACTCAAGCAGACCTGTTACCTTCCACGTCATCAAAAGAACCTACACCATCAACCAGCTCAAAATCCGATATCAAACCCTCCTCTACATCTGCTACAAGTCAGGATTTAAAACCAAATTCTAAACGTACGAGGGAGAAAAATTCTGTAAAATCAACAAATAAACCTAAAATCGAAATAAAAATGGCACCGCACAAACCGCGGAAAAGTTTTCCCATACAAGATTCCTCGGACGAGGATATGATAGAGTATGAAGGGGATGTGAATACGTCTTGCCGGAGTTTTGGCAAAATAGTCGTGAAAGATATTTGAACTCCTTAAGTCCCACATGTAACATAAACAGTAGGAATTAATTTTTATTTATGAAACATATAGATTGTTTGAATTTTTACTTTAGACTAACTTTTCCATTGAGCTGTTTTAACTCTATCTGGTATTTTAAGATCTTGTCTGACTTGATGGGGGAGTTCCCCCACCAAAATTCGTTTGATTTTATTGTTTGGAAATATTTTGAAATTTTAACTTTTATTTAAACTGTAGTATCAATAGTTTACATGTTTCATCAAATGTTTTTACATTAAAAAAAATGTTTGGCGCAGTTTGGCCGAAACCGGCTCTTGCGCCATAAAACCCCAAAATCACTCACTCACCCTCTCCCCCTTTTCCCCATCCACTCCTGCTGTTTTCACATCATCTTCAGCCCAGGCACACCTCTTGCCCTCTACCTCTTCAATCGCCACTACAGTGTCAGAGCCTCAGCCAGCAATTCCTATTTCTGCTGCAATACTTTAAACCACCAACCCTATATTCAGCCCTATGGAAACTTCATCAAATATATCTGCTTCCTCATCCAACTCCCGTACTCGACTCCCTTCTGCAGGTATAATTCAATATTCAAAAAATAAACATACAAAATCTCGAGCAAGAACGAAAAAGCTACTACAAAAAATAAACGAAACAGCTATGTATATAAAAATGGCACCACACATACCGATAAAGAGTTCTCCAGTGCAGACTTCCGAAGAAGAAGAAGAAAATGACATGCTCATATATGATGTTGAAGCAGAAGAAGCAGAAGTTATGGAAAAAAATATTTAATTCCGACCAAGCACCGGAAAGGGCGCGATTGAATCATACTTATCGGACTTGGTGGGGGTAATCCCCACCAAAAACTTGTTATTAGCAATTTTTTTTTTACTTGAATATAAAATATTTTGATTTTATTTTTCTGAAATGTTTTAAACTTGTCTGACTTGGTGGGGTGTGCCCCACCAAAATCTGCTTTTTACTTATTTTTTTGTGAACTTTTAACTATATTTTGAGTATTTTAAATGGATTTTTAATATTTTAACGATTGATTGGCGCAGCTTAGCCGAAATCGGCTCTTGCGCCATTAAACCCAACATTCATTCATTCATTTACTCCCCCTTTTTCCCTTTAGACATTTGTTCCCCTCAGGGGGCCTGTTTAGCCAAAATTGGCTCTTGCGCCAGTAAACACTACAGTCACTCACTCACTCACCCGTCAGGGGGCTCACCTTCTTTAGGGTGAGTACGGGTGTCACAATCCCGAGGTACCCTAGTGATCTTTTCCTTTACCCAAGGGGTTTACTGTCTTTGGTAAACACGGGATTCACAAACCCGGGGTACCCTAGTGATCCTTCACTATTTTCGACCCTCTTTCTGTCATTCAATTTTTCCTTTTCTTCTTTTCACGTCTAGATCACAGATTAAAAGATATTAAATGTACTTATTTGAAATTTATATACATTTATTTAATTTGATTACTTATCCATTATTAATAACATATTTTAGTTTACATTTTATATTGCGTTAATTTAGTGTCTTTTTTCTTCAGTTTATATAAATATTTTGCTTAAGTTGATTTATTCGTTTTCGACTAACCCCGTTGGTTTTCCGACCCGCATTTTTGCCGTGTGCGGCGTCCCGTAAGGAGGAAAATGGTGTCCTGGGGATACCTTTTGCGTTCCCTTTGGCCCACGCTTAGCTGTAGACGGGTGGCAGGAGTGAGCCCGCTCCTGTCAATCGGCTGGTGGTACCTCTCTGGTGCCCCCGGAGAGACATTTCTTTAGGGTTAGTGCTGCAGATAAGGGGCTGTGGGTTTACCGGTTGGATCCTCGCCCTTATGCTGTAGCACTATATTCTGGGTGTACTCCAGGTAAGCGCCGAGCCTGGCATTTGCCAGATGACCGGCACACTGCCTCCCTTGTTGGACTCCGTGGTGGGTGGAGGCATGCCATGATGAATTTCAGTTTTATTTTATGGATCCAATGCTGATGTGCCCGGGTAAAGGCTTTATTTTACCCACCCTATCCATTGATCAGATTTCACTTATTACGCGATTTTTATTAATTTCTTTAACGAACAACGGAATGTCTACTAAATCACCTTTTGCTATTCACAAAGCTCTTGTGGGAATAGGTGGTGAACCCCTAAATCTATTAAAGGACTGCGATCTGGTGATCTACTAATTGAAACACTCTCTGCCGTACAAACCAAGTCTTTTCTTCTCGCAAAAACTTTTCTAGATTTACCCGTATCAATAAGTCCTCATAAATCACTCAACATTTGCCGAGGTTCATATCTGAAACTGACCTGTTGAACACCCCTGATTCGGAAATCCTCGATGGATTCTCCAATCAGGGTGTAATTCAGGTCAGGAGAATCACAATTAAAAAAGATGCTTCAATAATTCCTACAAAACATATAATTTTAACATTTAATAGCCCGAAACTTCCTTCCACAATAAAAGCTGGTTACCTTAACTGTAAAATCCATTCTTATGTACCGAATCCTCTGCGCTGTTTTAAGTGCCAGAGGTTCGGACATTCTCAAACTTCCTGCCGTGGCCAACTAACGTGCTCTAAGTGTGCATCTGTGGGGCATTCTTCTACAGATTGCACACTAGAGCCTAAATGTATTAATTGCTCTCAACCCCATACCACCGATTCCAAATTTTGTCCAAAGTGGAAAACAGAAAAGCAAATACAAGAAATTAAAACTAATAAAAACATAACTTACTTAGAAGCCCGAAAGTTATTAGCCCCTCTTTCATCACAGACGTACTCCCAGGCTGTTAAATCATCAATAACATCCTCTTCTACGCAGACAGATAAAAATATCACTAAAATTATATGTCCACCATTAAAACTACTTCAAGCTTCAATTCCGAAACAAAATTTATCTCTCTCTATTCCATCAGTCTCTACATCTTCAGCTCAAGCAGATCTCTTGCCATCCACGTCGCCAATAGCAGCTACTATGTCAGAATCTCAGCCCACCTATTCCTCTATCTAATAACGTACTTTCCACCACCAATAATATGTTTTCACCTATTGAATCCTCTTCCAAATCAACTATTCAACCCTCTTCTGTTGTTGTTGAAACTCCCACCTGTACAACATCTAGTACCATAGCTACTACCTCCGAATCCAATAACTTACCATCAACAGATACAACTTCTGTATCTCAGGCTTGAAAATGTTGTAAAAAAAGGCTTCCTACCAAAAACATATCTAACACTGGAAAACCAAAAATAGAGTTAAAAATGGCACCCCATAAACCGAGAAAAAGTTCACCTATTCAAGACACCTCAGATGAGGACATGATTATGTATGATGTAGAAGAAGAGGTGGAAACACCGAAAAAGGATACAATAAAGACTCTACCGGCATATTACTTTGAACCATATTCTCACATTATTACACCTACTCAATATAAAACTGACAAAAAGTAATTGTTCTCTCTTTTACAATTTACATTACCAGCAAATGGCTGAATTTTTTTTATATAGATTTTTACAGTTGAATATTTCCGCTTTAATCTTTCTTGACTTTGCGGCAGGGTTCGTCCCCCCACCAAAATGTATGTTCCTTTATTTTTTGAAATGAATTTTAATATTTTAATTTACTTTGTACTATTGAAACAGTGTTCTTGTCGGCATTTTTAGATATTTTAAAACGTTTTGAATATTTTAACGAATGTTTGGCGCAGTATAGCCGGCCTTGGCTCTTGTGCCAATAAACCCTACAATCACTCACTCACTTAAGGAGATTTCTCGTTTATGGTTTTGTGATAAGATATCATTGTTTTATTTAAATAACCCACAATTGCAGTTTTTTCTTTTTCGTTTAATAACACTGTTAAAAAATAAAAAGTATAAAATCCAAAAAATTATATGATATGTTTGAAAAATTAAATTTTTTTTTATTTTTTATTAACGTAGTAACAGGTCGGCGGCGTATCAATGCCGATCTGCTGCGTACCTAGCCCTTAGCTCTAAGGGACTCAGTACCACCCTGTAGCCTCTCCCGCGAGGGATTACTATTTGGGCAGTGGTAAGGACCCTTGCGGGAAAGGGTATGCGGCGGAAGAGCCCCCTCAGGGGGCTCACCTTCTTTAGGTGAGTACGGGTGTCACAATCCCGAGGTACCCTAGTGATCTTTTCCTTTTCCCAAGGGCTTTACTGTCTTTGGTAAACTCGGGTGTCACGAACCCGGGTACCCTAGTGATCCTTCTCTATTTTCGACCCTCTTGTCATTCAATTTTCCCTTTTCTTCTTTTCCCGTCTAGACTACAGGCAATTTTTCGAAATTTACATGTACAAAATTATTGATTAATTTTTTATTAGATTACTCTCAATATTCATTAATAAATACTATATTTTTCGTTTTTTATTGCGTTAAATTCGTTTAATATTTTTTTCCCGACAATTTTTTTTGATGTTCGTATTATTTCTTTGTTTTCTTACTAACAACGTTGGTTTTCCGACCCGCATGTTTGCCGTGTGCGGCGTCCCGTAAGGAGGAAAATGGTGTCCTGGGGATACCTTTTGCGTACCCTTTGGCCACGCTTCGCTGTAGACGAGTGGCAGAAGTGAGCCAGCTCCTGTCAATCGGCTGGTGATAAGTCTCTTCGGAGACATTGCTGTAGGGTCAGTGCTGCAGATAAGGGGTGGCGGGTTTACCCGTTGGATCCTCGCCCTGATGCTGTTGCACTATATTCTGGGTGTACTCCAGGTAAGCGCCGTGCCTGGTTTTTGCCAGATGACCGGCACACTGCCTCCCTTGTTGGACTCCGTGGTGGGTGGAGCCACACCAGGATGAATACCATCTCTCTTTCATGGATCCTGAAATTTCGTGCCCGGGTAAAGGCCTCGTTTTACCCAACCTTACAATTGACGAAATTGCTGCACGCTCTCGATTTTAACTATTTCCTTTGCCAAACAACGGTATGATATCAAAATCGCCATTTGCTATTAATAAAGCTTTAATAGGAATAGGTGGTGAACCTAAATCAGTAAAACGTCTACGATCCGGTGATTTACTAATTGAAACACTTTCTGCCATACAAACCAAATCTTTTCTTCTCGCGAAAACTTTTCTAGATTCACCTGTTTCAATAAGTCCTCATAAATCTCTCAACACTTGCCGAGGTGTCATATCTGAAACTGACCTATTGACCCCCTTGATTAGGAAATCCTTGATGGATTCTCCAATCAGGGTGTGGTTCAGGTCAGGAGAATAACAATTAAAAAAGATACTGCAATTATCCCTACAAAACATATTTTAACTTTCAGCAGCTCCTCTCTACCCAAAACTATTAAAGCTGGTTATTGAATTGTAAAATCCGTCCATATATTCCGAATCCTCTGCGCTGCTTCAAGTGTCAGAGTTCGGACATTCACAAACTTCCTGCCGCGGCCAACTTACTTGCTCTAGATGTGCATCTGTTGGGCATGCTTCCTCAGATTGCAATCTAGAGCCAAAATGCATTAACTGTTCAGAACCCCATCCATCAGATTCCAAACTATGTTCAAAATGGAAAATAGAGAAACAGATACAGGAAATCAAAACAAATAAAAATATTTCATATCCAGAAGCACGTAAATTAATAGTTCACAATTACCTCAAACTTATGCTCAAGTTGCCAAATCCTCTACTATAAATAATTCCACACAAACCGATGAAAATATAACAAAAATAAATGCCCACCTTTAAATTTACTTAAACCAATTCCATCCCTCCCAAAACCAGATATACCAAAATCCACTCCTGCTGTTTCCACATCATCTTCAACCCAAGCACACCTCTTGCCCTCATCTCTTCAATAGCCACTACAGTATCAGAACTCAGCCACCGACTCCTATTTCTAATTCAGTACTTACCACCACCAATAATATGTTCACTCCCATTAAATCATCCTGAATCACATCCGCTTCCACATCAATCTCTTGTACTCAACCCCCTTCTGCATCTACAACACAGGATTCAAAACAAAATTCAAATCTCGGGCAAGAAAAAAAAAATTAATTAAAAAAAATAAACGATGCAAAAATAGAAACAAAAATGGCACCACACAAACACGGAAAAGTACACCCCAACAGGATACCTCGGATGAAGAAATGATAGAATATAATCAGGATGAATTGGTTTCTACCGAAATAATTACTATACTGAAACTCCGTATTCTCACATTATTACACCTACTTGATATAAAACTGGCACAAAGTAATTGTTCTATCTTTTACAATTTACATTACCAGCAAATGGCTGAATTTTTTTTTTTTTTTTTTATAGATTTTCACTTTTGAATTTTTCTGCTTTAACCTTTCTTGACTTTGTGGCAGGGTTCGTCCCCCACCAAAATGTATGTTCCTTTATTTTTTTAATTGAATTTTAATATTTTAATTTTACTT